>CALNHX010002893.1:0-164678 GCA_940337035.1 Agriotes lineatus | reverse complement strand
GTAGGCATGTTTAGTTGACTTCTTTCTTTCTTGTGTACTTTATCCGTTCCGAATGTTAGCTATCATCATAGTAATCTGTACTTTACCTACTGCTCATCGAAATAGTTCCAAGGAAGTCATACCAAACCATTGTCGCAAATTCTTGAGCCACGAAATTCTTCTTCTACCGGTGCCTCTTCTTCCCATCACTTTCCCCTCTAAAATTAGCTGTAATATCCTGTATCTTTCCCTATTTCTCATAACATGACCGAAGTATTCAGTTTCGAGTTTTCATTGTTTACAATATTTTTGGGTCTTACCCATTCGTCTTAGAATTTCCAGATTCGTAGTTCGGTCAGTCCAGGATACTCTCACGATGCGCCGGTAGACCCACATTTCAAATGCTTCCAGCTTTCTTTCAGTTGCCTTTGTAAGCGTCCACGATTCCGCACCATATAGTAGTGTTGAGAAGATGTAACACCTCAGGATTCTGAGTTTCAATTAAATTTAGATCTCGACCAATCAGAATCTTCTTCATCTGAATAAAAGCGGCTCGTGCTTTTTCAATTCTCTCTTTTATTTCGATTGAATGATCCATCCTTTATTGACATTAGTACCCAGATATGTGTATCTCTCAACTTTTTCAATTTGGTTATTTTCAACTGTTATTACCGTTGGTGGTGGGTTGTTTTTGCTTATTACCATATATTTTGTCTTTTTTGCGTTGAGAGAGATTCCATATGCCTCACTAGTTGCATGAATTTTGTCTATTAAGTTAGTTAGTTGACTTATGTCATAATTAAAATAAGCGTCATGCTTACTCGAATATTTACTACTATGTTTATCTCTTTCTTACTCAAGCAATACGTGCTATTTTCTTATTCATGTTTATTTTAATGGTTAATATAACAGTTTCGTTTCTATGCCAGCAAACCTAGTTAATCCTTGCCATTTCAAGTATTGATTTTATTAATCATAATGGTACTCACGCAGATAAAAAAAAACCCATATCAAATCTGAAATTGAGGAATATCTGAATACCAGCGATTTTTTCGATAAACTGGCGGACAAGCTTGCTGATTTGGTTATGCAGAAGATAAATGAAAAATTTGAAGAGCTAACCCTGAAGTGCAAAAATTTAGAAAGTGCAGCTACAAAACTGAAAGCAAAAAGTGAGGAGTTAACTGCAAAACTAGATAACCTCGAACAGTATTCTCGCAGGAGCTGCCTTCGTGTTTTTGTCATTGAAGAGAAAACCGGAGAAGATCCCGAACAACTAGTATTGAAGATTTTTACGGAAAAATGGGATTAAACATCAAATCAGATTTTATCGACCGCTGTCATCGAGTAGGTCGAAATAACCCCGGCGCCGGCGTCAAGAAATCTGGAGCTATCATTGTTAAATTTACTAGCTATAAGTATTGTAAATTAATTTATGATAACAAATCAAAGTTAAAAAATTCAGATATATATGTGCATGAAGTTTTAACAAAGCCCAGGCTGAATTGCTTCGTTCATCGATAAATACATTCGGCCGTGGGCAAGTGTGGACAACTGATGGAGTTATCTACGCCAGGAAAATAATAAGAAAATCTGTGTACGGTCAATGCAAGATTTGGCTCCTTTCGATTAATATGATGCATGCGTCATATCTATTATTACCAGTGGTGTAATTTTATATTAACTAAGTTCGCTGGATGCAACTTGAAACGCATTATTTTTCTTGGGCGCTTTTTTTACACAACTAGTTCTTTAATTTATCTTTTTGTTTGTTGTAATTTTTTTTTTATTAACTTTGCGGCGCTAACAGGTAACCAAAACAGGCTGTTATGGCTGAATTGAGATATATGCAAGACCTGGACACATATGGTGGAGAGGACGGCGAGTCACTGAATGATATAAATATGCTAAACAATTTATTTGAAAATAATGTAAAAAATAAAATAAATTTCAACATATTTCATATAAACATACGTAGTATACAGAGTAACTGTGATGAGTTAACTGTGTTGTTACAAAGCTTTAAATTTAACTGCGATATTATTGTTCTATCTGAAACATGGGGTATTAAAGACGTACGTGATTTTTCAATAAAAGGTTACATTTTTTATAATGAAGCAAAGTTTAACCAAAATGATGACCTAATTATATATACGCGTGAGGGTATAATACCAAGTTTTAAAAACTATAATTACACAGACGTAACATTTACTAATATAAAATTTACATTTAATAACAACACATAATCGGTTTTAACGATGTAAAAACCGCCAGCATCTGATAAGGTTAGGTTTCTGAATGACTTATATACAGTTTTAAATATTGTTGACTATTCAACTCACTGTCATCTATCAAAAACTGACCAATAAAAATACAAGATTTGACGTCTTTGAGCCAATAAAACTGAACTATATTGACTATTTTCACTAGTGAAAATAATCGACAATTTCACTAGTGGTATAGTGAATATTTTAAACAAATTTGATTTTTATTAGAAAAAGTCAGTATTAGTGTTCTGTTACTATAGAAATTGCGTAGTTTCGTGGTAGATTTACTGAAAACTAATTTGAAAAAGTAGTTTCGTTCATTGAATAGTCCCTCGAATGCCATTCTTAGTCAAAGTTAAGTAGAATATTTTTGCAGTGGTATCACTACTCATGTCCACTGCGCTTAGGATTAGGACTCGTGCTAGCGCACTCGTCCTAATCGAACCTAAGTGCAATGGACATTAGTAATACCACAGCAAAAATATTCGACATAACTTTGACTACTCATGGTATTATAAGTGATAATTTTCAAATAAACATATTGCTGGGTGACATAACTTAAATCTTTTTGATACAACTGACACATATGTGAGTAGATACACCAATGAGCGAACTGGTAGGGGTTATGTATCTTTAATTAACCAACCACTAGAGCAACAACGAAGCAAAAACATGCTTAGACCACATATTCTTTAAAAACAACAAATTGTAGCAAATTGCACATTAGTTCCAGTGGTGTTTGAATCGGCAATCACAGATCACTACAGTACTTTATTAAAAATTCAATATTTTAAAAACAAAGACCATACTCTATCAAACGATGAGTGCAGAAGAAAATATGTAAACTACGCACGAATAAGTGAGTGCCTAAAAACAACAGACTGGGTCGATTTACACCAAGAAAAAAATTTAAATAACGCTTTTGATTTATTCATAGCGTCAGTAAGTAACATCATTAGTATGTGCACGGAGCATCAAGTAGTTAAACCAAAGAATAGAAAAATTAACCATGGATAACTGTTGGCTTAATTAAATCAATTTCCAGAAGGGATAAATTAGAAAAGAAACTGTTACGCAAAAAAAATAGTATTCAGTTAAAGAATGAATTCAAAACATAGATATCTTTAACAAAATTAATAATCAAAACAAAGGAAAATTATTATAAACCGGAAATAGACAGAGTAAATAATAACGCTCAAAAGATTTGGCAAATAATAATACTTTCGGTAAACAATAATAAAAGTAGCAAAAATAATCACATTGAATCATCAGATGGCAATGAAATACTTTCCGACCCTCTATTAGTTGCAAACCAATTTAATCATTTCTTTTTATCTGTTGTGTAACTATGGCGGAAGCAGTACAAGATGAGGTGGATGCTGATTCAAATTATTATGGAAACGCAAGTTTTAAACGAAATAAACAATAATTCTCTTTTTCTTATTCCTGTTACCCATCACGAAGTGGACGAACAAATAAATTGCTTAAAAACAATTCTGCCAGTGGCAAGGATGATATATGGTTTTCTTATAAAAACCTTTAAGGCTCATCTAGTAGAGCGATTGGTGTTTCTAATTAATTTAGACTATCAAAGTGGCATCTTCCCAACAATACTAAAGGAATCCGATATCACACCGGTTCATAAATTGGGTAGTCGACAAGAATTAAAAAGTCATATTTTGGATGTTCTGTAGCATTATTTAACTGAATTATGTTTTAAGCTTAATGTTAGCAATTCACACCTTCAGAGAATAACAATTAACGATATAACAAATGAACCTACCTAATTCAAACAGTTTACCGAGTACAATGAAATACATCAGAACAAAAACAATTGTCTTCTTATAAAAAGATTTTTTTATTATGGTATTAAACATACGGGTGTAATTAATAACGCGTGTTACCACACGAGCTCTGATTACTGCTTCCATATTCATACTATAGAAATAGATGATGTCAGCGATGGTTTGTTTAGGCAGAGTGTTACACTCTGTCACTAGTGCCGTCTTTAGCTCATCCAGGGTTTGTACCGATAGATTTCTGCCCGGACCGGTCTCCCCAATATGTCCCATGTGTGTTCAGTGAGATTCATTACAGGAGAACGTGCTGCCCAATTCATGGCATGAATACTAACTTCGAGTAATAGTTGTCATTTGACCTCCAAGCTGTATGGTTGTTTCTCGACGCTCCAGCGTGTGCCTGTTGGCGCGGAAAGTGATAAGTACAGTGTTATCGAGAGGTCAGCGGTCAAATCGCCACGAACAAATTGTATGTAGAAACCTATTTAACTTCATCGTATAATTACGTATAATTATTTGTAAAAAGGCCGTCATGCTTGGCGCGCCGAATTTCGGGTATCAGTACCCTGCCAACACACCGATGTTAATTGATCAACAATTAAACCCTTGCATATATCAACAAACCCTAACACAGCAACAACAACAACAACAACAAACACCTATGCAAACTCAGTCAATTATGCAGGCTCAGCCGCAACAAAATCATCAGTTTTATTATTCCCCACAACAATTACAACAGCTCGGATCACCGGCACCAATAGCTCCTAACAACGAAGAATTATGGCAAACACCAAATACAAGAAAATGAAAACGTGGCTCTACGGAACTACAACATGTCAATAACCAGGCGAAAACATCCGGTTACTGGCTTAACGCTCCAGGAACATCTAATCGTTTTCAACCTCTTGCTGATAAGTCGGAGGAAGAATCGACAGAAATCAAACCTCCACCAATCTTCGTTTACGACGTAAATAACATAAAACCTTTGAGTGGTATGCTAGAAGAACACGCCAAAGATAATTATGCCCTTAAGTTAATTGTAAATACTCAAGTAAAGATACAATTAAATGAAGCAAAATATTACAGTGCAATTATTAAACTTCTAAAAGCTAAAAACACAGAATTTCATTCTTTCCAACATAAAAATGATAAGCGTTATAAAGTTGTTCTTCGAGATGTGCATCCAAGTACTGACCTCAAAGAATTAACCGCTGAAATAACTACACATGAACACAAAGTTCTAAACATATTCAACATAAAACATAGTCACTAAAAATCCATTGCCAATGTTCTTTGTAGAATTAGAACAATCAGAAAAAAATAAAGAAATATTCAACATTGAATTTCTTATGAAATGAAAAATTAGATTTGAACCTTCGCACGTCAAACGTGAAGTTATACAGTGTCAAAACTGCCAGAGATATGGGCACTCAAAAAATTACTGTCACAGAAGTCCAAGATGTGTTAAGTGTGCAGGAGACCACTTAACCAAAAACTGCGCACGCAAAACTAAAAGCAAGGATGTTAAATGCACTAATTGTCAAGGTAATCATGCAGCAAATTATAGAGGCTGCATAGTAGCAAAAGAAATCCAAAGAAGAAAATATCTCCCCCTGCGCTCTAGGCAGCTTGGCACTAACACTCAATTTGTCCAACCAGGAGTATCATATGCTCATAAAGCAAATACAAATGGGCAAGATCAAATCACCTGCAATCCACAAACAGTGCAGACTACATCGCAACAACAAACAGAAACTAAACTGGAAATGCTGGTAACTAAACTTATGGAACGCATGGATACCATGTTAAACTTACTCACAGCCATGATAACTAAGATGAATAATTAATGGCTAATATACTAAGAATTGCTCAATGGAACGCCAACGGTCTCGCTCAACATAGCCAGGAGATAAAAACATTCTTATATATTCGCAATATAGATATTTTACTGATTTCTGAAGCACATCTCACAAATAATTCTTACTTAAAAATACCAAAATACTCACTTTATGTCACTCCTCATCCTGACGGTACAGCACATGAAGGAACAGCGCTACTTGTAAAAAGCTCAATCAAACATTATGAAATGCAACCATTTCGAACTGATTATCTTCAAACTACTACCGTTGCAGTCGTAGAAAAAAATAGAGACATTGTATTCTCAGCGGTTTATTGTCTTCCACGACATATAATTAAAAAACAACAATTTCAGTATTTCTTTAGCACCCTTGGTCCTTGCTTTATAGCTGGCGGGGATTATAATGCAAAAAATCAAATTTGGGGCTCCCGAGTAACGTTACCCCGTGGTAGAGAACTCTATAAAATAATGGAAGAAAATAACTGGCACTACCTAAGTACGTCAGAGCCTACTTATTGGCCCTCAGATCTCAACAAACTTTCAGATCTACTAGATTTCTGTGTCATTAAGGGTGTCTCGCAAAATTATTTAAAAATCGAATCTTGTTTAGACTTATCCTCTGACCACTCACCGATTCTCATAACATATAGTGCTCAAGTGCTAAGAATCCAAAAACCTGCATCGCTTTCCTCACGAAACACTAACTGAAATTACTTCCGAGATCTAGTATACGACCGACTACACCTCAATCTCTCCTTAAAAACAGAGAGACCTCTTTGATGCTGTTGAACATTTAAATCAAACTATACAACACTCGGCATGGGAAGCTACGCCAGATCGCGAAAATCAACAAAATGTAGAGTATTGTCCTATAATAATTAAACAAAAAATAGCAAAAAAACGGAGGCTACGAAGAATCTGGCAAACCACCAGAAATCCTAGAGATAAAACGATACTTAACCAAGCTACTAGAGAATTGCATGCACTCTTAACCAACTTTAGAAATCAGGGAATACAAAACTACCTGACTAACGTAACCGCCACTGAAGCTACTGATTATTCATTATGGAAGGCGACTAGAAAATTAAAACAACAACAACCTTCGGTTCCACCCATACGAAAAGCCAACAGGACTTGGGCACGCACCAATGAAGAAAAAGCGGATGTTTTTGCAGACCTCCTGACAACGGTATTCCAATCTCATGATAGACTCTGCTCAGCAGAAGATGAAAACTTCATACATCAAGCATTGGGCGAACCAAATAACCCTGATCAACCAATCAAACCAGTAAGGGTTAACGAAGTTCATACTGTCATACAAAACCTTAACTCAAAGAAAGCCCCCGGATATGATTTAATAACCGCCAAAGTCCTGAAGGAGTTACCACGAAAGGCAATACAACTAATAACCTACATAATCAATGCAGCTTTTAGATTACGTATATTCCCGGACCAGTGGAAGATGGCACAGATAGTAATGGTACCTTTTTTTTTCCTACCGACTACCGTTGCCCCCCGGAACCGCTCGCGCATTACTTCAGGGGACGCGGGCGTCACTTAAACCTAAGCCTTAATTAAGTGAAAATCTAAACCGCCCGCGCCGGGAGTTGAACTCTCAACCGCTCCGGCCCGAAAGATCACGATTTTCACTGTGACCTCGGCTGCAACGGCAATCGCCGCTCGCCTACCGAGGTCCCTAGTAATGGTACCTAAACCAGGCAAAAACTCGGAAAAGTTACCTCATATCGACCGATCAGTTACTGCCTGTTTTATCAAAAGTTTTTGAAAAGATATTTCTGAAAAAACTAAAGCTAATTCTTGAACAACAAAACCTCATACCTAAACACCAATTTGGATTTCGAGAAGGTCATGGCACAATAGAGCAAGTTCATAGAGTTGTAACTAAAGTAACTCACGATCTGCATCTCAAAAGATACTGCTCGTCTGTGTTTTTGGACATTAGCCAGGCGTTTGATAAGGTATGGCACACTGGACTACTGTACAAGATCAAGAAAGTCTTCCCATTGTCTTGTTACGAATTACTTGAGTCCTACCTATCGGAAAGAAGTCTTCAAGTAAAATTCAAAGATGCGCAATCGAATCTTCACCCAATACAAGCTGGCGTTCCGCAGGGAAGTATTCTAGAACCAATCCTATATGTACTCTACACAGCGGATTTACCAACCACTCCACAGACACTAGTAGCTACTTATGCCGACGACACCGCAGTGTTGGCATCTCATACTGATCCTCAAAGAGCATCATTGATACTCCAAAGAAACCTCAAAAGAATAGAGACCTGGTTGAAATTATGGCGTATACGTGCGAATGAAACAAAATCCACTCAAATAACTTTTACTCTCCGGAGAGAAACCTGTCCTCCGGTAACATTAAATAATACCTTGCTTCCGCGACAAGACAACGTAAAATACTTGGGAATTCACTTAGATCGACGTCTTACTTGGAAGACCCACATCATGAAAAAGCGGATGCAACTTGGATTAAAGCTAAGAAACATGTATTGGAAGCTCGGGAGAAAGTCTCAGTTAACCTTGGAAAACAAAGTTTTACTCTATAAGGCCATCTTAAAACCGATCTGGACTTATGGCATCCAGCTTTGGGGAACTGCCAGTAATTCAAATCTAGAAATACTTCAACGATATCAGAATAAAACAATCAGGATCATCGCAAATGCTCCTTGGTATGTTTCTAACTGGCTACTACAACAGGATATCCCGATATCTACAATCAAGCAGGAAATCCAAAGTGCTAGTGAAAAATATCAAGTGAAACTTAGTGCGCATCCTAATGACTTAGCTGTGGCGTTACTAGACAGACAATCCCTCGAATTCAAAGATGTGACCCGTTAGACCTGCTCGAAAGATTTAATTAGATTAGGTTTATATAGATTAGGTTCAATTATAGTTTAAGTATGAAGCTTAATTAGATTCTGTCTTCAACTAACCCTTACTTGCTGCAGAATCACGAAGTACTATCATTGGATATTACTTCCTCATGTTATGTATTATATGCCAAACTATTTACTGAATGTTATGCTATAACAGATTGTAAATACTCAATTAATAAACATGTGAAAGAAAACTTCCACTAGGTAATCCGAAACACAGCGAGCAGCATGGGGGTGGGCGTTATCCTGCATTAAAACAAAATTCTCCCGTATAAATGGGGGCAAATAGCACAACATGATCTTGCAGAATGTCTGTAATATACTGTGCACCTGTCAGGGAGCCTCCTGCAATAACCACTAATTCCGTAGATGCTCCCAAACATATCCCACCCCAAACCATAAGTGAGCTTCCTCCATATGAGACTGTGGGGACAACGGTACATTGTAAATATCGCTCCCCTCGGCGTCTTCATGCTTTGTTTCTACCATCAATCACATTTATACAAGAGCTGCTTTCGTCGGTGAACAGAACTCTACCCCACTGATTCAAAGTTAAAAATCGGTGTTCACGTGCAAACTCCAGTCTTGCTGTACGATGCCGTACGTCAAGTTTTGGCCCTTTTGCAGGAATTTTGGAAGTCAATCCAACCTCGTTCAGTCTTCTCCTAACTGTTTTTTCACTTACACTTACGTGACGCACATATTCTAAGGCATTTCTGGCCTGAATAGCCGTTAAACGTCGATTTCTGAAAGTCTGCAGTGTAATAAAGCGATCAGCCCTTGCAGTTGTTGCTCGTATCCTACCTTGGCCACTTCTTCGTGTGAAAGAACCGGTCTGTCTAAACCTTTTTGCATTGCGATGTACAACAGATACCGCTACTTCCAGGATTCTGCTAACCGATCTGTAAGTATAGCCATTTTCGACCATTGTTAGAGCTCTAGCGACATCAGTTGCCGTTAAATCAGGCATTTTTCACAACAACAGAAAACAAAATCGTAAACCCTCATTGTAAACTAACCAAAAAATGAGCACTTGTATTCAAGAACACAAAAACCCAAGCAATATGTCAACAATAAGACAAATGATAATTAAGCTCAAATGGGTGGCGGGATTTAATTTTTATTGCTATTTTTTATTCATTATGCGTGCAGAAGTAACATTTATAACCAAATTGAGTTATACTATATATCCTAAAACATAGGGAAAATATGACTTTTTTGTGTTCCTCTAATTTTTCCGGTGTGTGTATATCAGTTACAAGCCAGATTGCAAAGATATTTGAGAAAACTTAAAAAAACGTTTATGCAATTTCCTAAATAAAAAAAATATCATATCGTCTAAACAATTTGGTTTCCAGGAAAAAGCATCAACAAAAGATGCTATATTTGACGTCACTAAGAAAATATATTCCTCATTAAATAAAAACTTAAAACTATTGCTATATTTTTAGATCTCGCTAAAGCTTTTGATACAGTGTCTCACCAAATTTTAATTGGCAAACTTAAAAAATGCGGCATAGGGGGAATTGTTTTGGAATTATTCAAAAGTTACTTATTAAATTGAAAGCAAGTTACAAAAGTTGACAAAAACATTAGTTCACAAGAATTAGTAACATGTGGTATTCCACAAAGAACTGTTCTTGGTCCAGTTCTTTTTTTAATTTATATTAATAGCCTATTACTATGTGATACTGGCGGAATTATTGTGTCATATGCTGATGACACTGTTTTAATATTTACTGGTATTTGCTGGGAAGATGTCGCCAAAAAAGCAGAGGAGGGTCTATATAAAGTTAAACGTTGGCTGAGCGAGAATTTACTTACCTTAAATAAAAGCAAAACTAAATATGTAGCTTTCTCACCCAATGTAACAGGACCTCAGTTTAATAAGTTAAAATTCCATATAAATTGTGATCGTATAAATTGCTCCTGTACAACATATTATATAAATCAAACCAATAAAACTAAATATTTGGAAATAATAATAGATAGTCACCTTAAGTGGGACAATCACATAGAATATGTTTGAAATAAAACTAAAAAACTAATACATAAATTTTATCAGTTTCGTTCGATACTTAGTAAATCTGTATTAATCTCAACTTACAAAGCATTGGTCGAGTCAATATTACAATATGGGATTATAGCTTGGAGAGGTGCCTATATTTCAACATTAAATATACTGCAAATGGTACAAAAACATATAGTAAAAGTTATGCTTTTCAAAAATAAAGTATATCCATCTGAGTTACTGTTCCCTGAGGCCAGATTGTTAGATGTATGTGGCCTCTACATCTTAAAAGTAATAAAACTGTATTATAGAAACCCTCAGTTGCAAAGCAAAGTCAGTCATGCTTACGACACTCGTGCTCAAGCTCAAGAGAGTCTAAGTATCCCTAGTACCAAAACTTCACTGAACCAAAGATTTGTTACCTATATTGGCTCTAAACTTTTCAGCTGTGTACCGATGGAATTAAAAAGAATTAATAATTATCACCTGTTTTCTAAAAAACTTACTGCTTACATTTTGGAAAACTACACTCAATTCAAAAGTGCATTAGTCATTAACAACTAATTTGATTGTATAACTCCTTCTCTTCCATATCTTGCCGAGGTTGTGCATGAAGCCCGCAAATAAATTAGTGTTTAATTTTGATTAACAACTTATTGTTTTATTTATTTCATACTGATGTCAAAAATGACATTTTTCGGATTATTTATGGTACAAAAAATGAATCATTAAAATCCTAGTACTTTAAACTAAAATTTTAAAGTTCAAGTACTTTAAAATTATACGTCAGTTGTTGACATGAAATTTGAAATGATTTACAACTTTTTATTTAAAATTCATTAAACTTGCAGTATGAAATAAACCGTTGTATTCACCACGAACAAAAAGTGTTTTTAAAGGCCCTCGCAAGTAATTTCGTCCTCGGCTCACGCCTCGGACGTAAACAACTTTCTCGTCTTTAAAATGCCACTTTTCGTTCTAGATAAATAAACTACTATTTTTAATGCTTTACTGTTTTATTTTGTTTAATGATTTATTGTTTATGCTGTTTAATTATCCGCTGATGCTATGCGCGCGCGTTTAGAAATACAGTTGTTTTTTCACTAAGATGCACAAAATAATCCCTCGCGGGATTAGGTGCTATATGTTTAATTTATAAATGTACAAAATATTATGTGTATTCTGACATCAATAAATTTATTATTACTATTTAATTATACAGGTCACTTCCCTAGTTACCAATGAAATCAATAGATTAGAGCGTTTATTTTACAAGTTAACATACGAATTGGAATTAGGTACTTGCTAATAAGAAACTTTAATTTTGTTACCGGAATGTAGGTATGCAACTAAAAAGGAGATACGTAGGAACAACTTGTGTGTTGTATCTTTTCTTCAGTGGTATACATTAATATAACTTTTAACTGTCTTTTCGACAAGTAATAATTCCTATGTTAACTCGTAAAATACACGCTCTAATCTATTGGTCTCATTTGTAACCATGGAAATGACTTGTATGATTAAATGGTGGCATAGAAACGAAACGCTTATGAGCTACTGATGCAAGATAATTGTTGACAATGTTGTCATCTAAATCCAAAATATTAATATTCAGATCGCCAATAATTATGTCAATTTGGGAATTCGTACAATTCTTCGACAGGAAATCTAGGAATTCATCAATAAAAGTTTGTTTGTTAGAAGAAGGCGGTTTGTAGACTGCGATAATTCTAAAAGATATATTGTTGACTCGCAGAGTTATAGTACTTAAAGATACATTAGATTTTTTAAATTTCACGTTTGCAGCCACTCCATTTAAACTGTTTTTAATATAAATCAAGGTACCATCATTCTTTTTAAAATTACCATGGTTATATGAAATAATATACTGCAAATGGTACAAAAACATATAGTAAAAGTTATGCTTTTTAAAAATAAAACATATCCATCTGAGTTACTGTTCCCTGAGGCCAGATTGTTAGATGTATGTGGCCTTTACATCTTAAAAGTAATAAAAGTGTATTATAGAAACCCTCAGTTGCAAAGCAAAGTCAATCATGCTTACGACACTCGTGCTCAAGCTCAAGAGAGTCTAAGTATCCCTAGTACCAAAACTTTACTGAACCAAAAATGTGTTACCTATATTGGCCCTAAACTTTTCAGCTGTGTACCGATGGAATTAAAAAGAATTAATAATTATAACCTGTTTTTTCAAAAACTTACTGCTTAGATTTTGGAAAACTACACTCAATTCAAAAGTGCATTAGTCATTATCAACTAATTTGATTGTATAACTTTTTCTCTTCCATATCTTGCCGAGGTTGTGCATGAAGCCCGCAAATAAATTATTGTTTAATTTTGATTAACAACTTATTGTTTTATTTTTTAATGCTTTACTGTTTTATTTTATTTAATGATTTATTGTTTATGTTGTTTAATTATCCGCTGATGCTATGCGCGCGCGTCTAGAAATACAGTTGTTTTTTCACTAAGATGAACAAAATAATCCCTCGCGGGATTAGGTGCTATATGTTTAATTTATAAATGTACAAAATATTATGTGTATTCTGACATCAATCAATTTATTATTATTATTTAATTATACAGGTCACTTCCATAGTTACCAATGAAATCAATAGATTAGAGCGTTTATTTTACAAGTTAACATACGAATTTGAATTAGGTACTTGGTAATAAGAAACTTTAATTTTGTTACCGGAATGTAGGTATGCAACTAAAAAGGAGATACGTAGGAACAACTTGTGTGTTGTATCTTTTCTTCAGTGGTGTACATTAAGATAACTTTTAACTGTCTTTTTGACAAGTAATAATTCCTATGTTAACTCGTAAAATACACGCTCTAATCTATTGGTCTCATTTGCAACCATGGAAATGACTTGTATGATTAAATGGTGGCATAGAAACGAAAAGCTTATGTTAACTATTAAAATAAATTGCCTGTATAATTGTGGCTCCATCGGTAGATTACACCATTCATATTTACATTAAATTCAAAACAATAGGTCCTTATTCTACTGATACTGCATTTGCAAAATCATTTTTAAAGCACGAATTTGTCTTGACAGCCGCTGTCATTTAAATTATCATCTTGGGTATGTGGCTCCAAAACGGTCAAAATTGGCATTTTCGCAAAAATGAAAACAACAACAAATTAAAAAAAAATGCACAGGCGTATAATAGTATTTTATTTAACAATCATATAATGTAGGCTATATTATAAAAGGATGAAGTTTACACGCGAGCCGAAAGCGAGTGTTGTAATCATCCAAGTGTAATACAGCCATTATATGCGTGTCAAATACAATATTTCTATCTACAACTATGTATATAGTTGGTGACACTGTAAGTCTATGTCTCAAATTCGAGGTTAGCAAGTTAGGTTTTGCGTCAGTCTGTATCAAAACTGACGCAAAACCTATCCTGATAATCTCGACGTTAATGGCATTTATTGATAATGTAGCCCACTAATTAAAAAAAAATCACAAATCCCAAAAGTGTGATCAATTAGAATATAAAAACTAGTTCAAGACATGTGCTAGATCAGTTATTTGTATACAAACTCTGCATTAACGTCAAGTTACTGGATCACGTTGCAATATACTATAATAGCTATTTACGTTATTAGACCGGTAGCAACATTTTTACGGCCGCGCCAATACCTTACAGGTCGAGCCCGTAGGGCGAGACCTGTGTGTTTGGCAAGGCCATAATAATGCTACCGGTCGTGTATCCTATAAGATTATTCAGGATACTGCATTGGTAACTAGCGTTTACACAGTTACAGTTACAAACGAGTCCGGTAAATTTTATCTATCGGACTAGTTTGTAACTATATAAACGCTAGTTACCAATGCAGTATCCTAAAAAAAAGCTTTACGGAGACCTTTGCGTTATAATATCGTTGCTGGATCATATTTCACACACATTGTGTAGCGGCATTGCATTATTATGCAAACTGTCGTGGTTTTTGCAATAATAGGTTATGAGTTCAGAAACAGCAACACGATATACATTCAATTATATACAGAGAGATTTTCTTTACTGCGAACACTGCAGACGATATGTGGAATTTACAAATGCCACAAATTTGACGTTGACAGTTCGCGAATTTTGTTAACATAATATCTGCTATCATTTCAATCTAAAAATGGACAACTACGAAGCAACGGAAAAGTGCAAATTGTAAAATGGTATTATCATGGTCATACCTTCCGGGGAATTCTGAGTCCTTTCACAACAAAATTTCAAAATAGGCGTTCTTCATTCGTTGCACAAACTTATTTCAAATTTTGAACATTTTGGATGTGTTTCTCTTTAAAGCACAAACGGCTTACAGCCGTATTCATAGTCGTTCGCCAGCGGTTCGCCGGCGAGTCGCCGGAGTTTCTTTATGAATAGTATGTTGGCGGCACTGTACGTCTATGTCAAATTCGAGGTTATCAGGTTAGGTTTTCCGTCAGTTTTGACACAGGCTGACGGAAAACCTAACCTGCTAACCTCGAATTTGACATAGACGTACAGTGCCGCCAACACACTATTCATAACGAAACTCCGGGGACTCGCCGGCGAACCGCTGGCGAACGACTATGAATACGGCTGTTAGTGTTCCAAACGAAGGCAGGTATTCAAAGGAATTAATGGTTTGTACTACCACTCATTCTTCTTCTTCGTGTGCTTTATCCGTTTCGCATGTTAGCTATCATCATAGTAATCTGTACTTTATCTACTGCTCGTCTAAATGGTTCCAAGAAAGTCATACCAAACCACTGTCGCAAATTCTTGAGCCACGTAATTCTTCTTCTACCGGGGCCTCTTCTTCCCATCACTTTTCCCTCTAAAATTATCTGTAATATCCTGTATCTTTCCTTATTTCTTATAACATGACCGAAGCATTCAAGTTTTCGAGTTTTCACTGTTTGTAATATTTCTGGGGCTTTACCCATTCGTCTTAGAATTTCCAGATTCGTAATTCGGTCAGTCCAGGATACTCTCAAGATGCGCCGGTAGACCCACATCTCACCGCGTTCTCCGGGGGCGCAAGGGCTCTGAGGTCAATACTGAGATCCGCAGGCGGGACGGAACAAGGACCACCGGCGCCAGAGAAACGGCGGCCTACCTCCTGGAGGAGTTCTTTCCGAGGGACAGCCCAGACCAGGACAACGCGGTGCAGAGCGCAATCCGGCGGTCGTGGGATGCAGCCGAAGGAGGAGGAGACAACCCACCCGTCCAGGAAGACGAGATCCGGCGTGCCTTAGCAAGGATATCTCCTGCGAAGGCACCTGGCCACTACGGAGTGACCGCGGACGCGGCTCAGTGCTCGTTCGAGACACGGCCGGCCGCTTTTGTAGTGCTGTTCAACAAGTGCCTCGAGTACGGGACGTTCCCCCGGTGTTGGAAGAGACAGACCGTCAGGTTCATACCGAAACCCCATGCGGGCGACCCGACAAACCCGCCTCCTGCCGGTCCTTGGGACAGTGCTGGTCAAGATCGTCGCGACAGTTCGGCTTTGCGGCGGGTAGGTCTACCATAGACTCCGTGGAGGCCGTTGTGAGTGTGATTAAGGGTAATCGGGCCCGCGGTGACTATTGCGCGGTTGTCTCGCTGGACATTGCTGGTGCCTTCGATAATGCGTGGTGGCCCAAGATCCTGTGGGAGTTGGAACGGCGTGACTTTCCGGGGAACTGGCTGAGACTGGTCAGGGACTACTTCTCGGGCCGCGTCGCGCAGGTGTACTTGCCAGACTGTATGGTGACGAGAGACGTGGTACGGGGATGTCCACAAGGCTCGTGCTTTGGGCCCACCTTCTGGAAGTTAGTGTACGAGAGCATTTTTTGCGAACACCTTCCGGAGGGATGTTCAGTGTTTGGGTACGCGGACGACACTCTGCTCGTCATCAGCGCGCGTCAATACATGACGCTCAAGGCCCGTGTCAACCAGGCACTCGATACGCTGCGGAAGTGGGCCGAGGACAGCAAACTCGCATTCGACGCGGCCAAGACTGACGCCCTGTTTTTCGGGAAGACGCCGCGGCAGCAACGTCCGACCTTCATGCTCGGCGAGGAGCGAGTGTACTGCCGGGACACCATCCGGTACCTCGGGGTTGTGCTGGACTTCCGCCTCTCGTGGCATCAGCACATAGAGAGGGCTTGCAACAAGGACAAGGAGATAGCCCACAAGATCGGGGCGGCGGCGAGGTTGACCTGGGGCTTCAAGGGAGACGCCCTTGCCAGGATCTACGAAGGAGCGGGTGCAGCTTGCCGTTCTGTATGCGGCACCAGTCTGGGCCGAGGGCTGTAAGGTCCGGCAACGGAAGCAACTCCTCAGCGCGCAGAGGATCCTTGTCGTGAAAGCCGCGGCCGCTTACTCCACGGTGTCGACCGAGGCGGCCTTGGTCCTCAGCAACGTTCCTCCCATCGACCTCACTCTCCAGGAGCTCACCCAGAGAAGGGCGACCATCGTAAGGAAGGACTCCGCCCACCTACAACAGCTTGGCATCGAGGGGAGGGACATCGAGGGCACCGTCGACATGACCACGAGACTACACCCTGCCGAGGTCTTCGCCCCCACCTTCTCTCTGTCAGACGAGGATACCTACAGAATTAAATGCTACACGGACGGCTCGAGACAAGAGAATGGAGCCGCGGGCGCGGCATTCGTTATCTTCCGGGATGCCGTGGAAATTCACCAGGTCAGAATGAAGCTCGCGGACTGGAGCTCCGTGTTCCAATGCGAGCTGGTGGGCCTTCGAGCGGCGCTGCGCTTCATCCAAGAGAATGTCTTTGCCTTCCCCGAGGTCTCGCTTGTGACAGACAGCAGGTCGGCCCTTATGGCGCTACGACACATGCGGAAGCCAACGGAGCTGCAGGTGGAGGTCCACGAGCTGCTGCGCGGATTAGCGACGACGATATCCATCAAGCTCCATTGGGTAAAGGCCCACGCCGGGACCGAAGGAAACAAGCGCGCAGACGCACTCGCCAAAGAGGCAGCAGCAAGCAATAATCCCCCGACTTTTGACGTGGTAAGCCGTGCCTACTGCAAAAGAATGCTCGCCACGCGGAAGACGGAGCAGTGGGAGAAGCGATGAAGTAATGCCATCACTGGAAGACCTGTGGAGCGCTTCATCCCGACGGTCTCGGTTCGTCGCGAGGTGGTTGGCAGGCTCGACCACCACACCACCCAGCTGGTTACCGGACATGGTGCTTTCGGGGCGTATCTCCACAGGATTGGAAGGCAGCAAAATCCGGCCTGCGCCTGCGGCGAAGGAGACACGGCCGACCACGTCATTCTCCGCTGCCCACTGGAGGATCACCACCGGGGACTGGCAGACGCGCGGCTTGCAACACAGGGACTGAGGTAGCCCACGGACATGGAGGAGGTCAGGACACTTTCGAGGGACCTCCTCTGGTGGAAGACCCTGGTCGAGTTCGCCTCCAGGGTGCAACGGCTGCGAGTGGTGCGTGTGTAGTGAGTGCCGCCTGAGTTACATCAAAGTTTAGGATAGGGCAGATATCATTAAAGTAGAGCAATTTAAATTTAAGTGTTGTTTAAAGTTAAATTGTTTAAGTTTAGTTTAGTTTTATACGCAGTTATGTAAATTCGAACCAAAGCAGGTGTAATGCCGAAAGGCGGGGGCACCGGCCTGAATGCACTCTTTTTGATTAGTACTAAATATACATTGAAAGACCCACATCTCATATGCTTTCAGCTTTCTTTCAGTTGCCTTTGTAAGCGTCCACGATTCCGCGCCATATAGTAGTGTTGAGAAGATATAACACCTCAGGATTCTGAGTTTTAATTGTAAATTCAGATCTCTACCAATCAGGATCTTCTTCATCTGAATAAAAGCGGATCGTGCTTTTTCAATTCTCCCATCCCATCTTTCATTGACACCAGATATGTGTATCTCTCAGCTTTTTCAATTTGGGTATTTTCAACTATTATTACCGTTGGTCTTTTTTGCGTTGAGAGAGAATCCATTTGCCACACTGGTTGCATGAATTTTGTGTATTAACAGTTGTAGTCCTTCGGCACTGTTTGCGATTATAACGGAGTCGTCCGCATATCTCAAGTTATTAACGAGTTCTCCGTTCACCAGGATGCTTTCCTCCACATCACTTAGGGCCTCTTTCCTTGAAATACAAGTTAAATAGCACTGGTGAAAGTACACACCCCTGCCGTACGCCTCTGAGAATTTAGATTTCTTCGGTAGATTGGTTTTCAACTCGTACTTTTGCTAGTTGACTCCACTATAACCAATATAAGTTAGCGATAATACGGATGTTTTATCATCTGTAGCAGTTTTCTTTAGAATTTCTAATAACTTGTCATGCTTCACTTTGTCCAATGCCTTACTGAAATCTATGAAGCATATATGTACTTCACAGTTTACGTCTCTGCATCTTTGAATTAGTTCATTGAGGGCGAAAAGCGCCTCTCGTGTTCCCAAAGCGTTGCTAAACCCAAATTGTGTTTCTGTCATTTGCTCTTCATTCTGCAATGTGCATTGGTAAAGAGTAGATGTATTTGGTTTGTGCTGTATTTATTGTATTCAATCTATTGTATCAGCTGCTAATTTATATCGTTCAAAATGCCGGATTCAGCCAGAGTTACACGTTCTACGGCAGAAGAAGAATTGTTAACACAAAGGGTTGCTGAAAGAGTGCTTGTTTTTAAGTAATCTCGTTGAGAAAATTCGGGAAGATTTGAAAACCCAGATGCAACAAGAAATCCAGGTGTATGCAGACACGGTGGGCCAACTTGAACTTGAGCTAGCTAAAGTTAAGGCCGAAGCTGCAAATTCTCGAGACGAATTAGAGCAATACTCTGGCCGTAATAACCTAAGATTTTTTGGAGTTCCGGAAAATAAGGGCGAAAATACTGATGACGTAGTGGCCAAACTATGCAATGACAAATTAGGCCTACACATATCTCTTTCTATGATTGACTGTAGCCAAAATTTATTAGGACTACTAAAAAGCTTATATTAAATAATAAAAAGCTATTGAAAGGCACCAAAATCGTTATAAAAGAAGATCTAACAAAACGTAGAGCACAAATTCTAAAAGAAGCAGCCAATAAGTTCGGTAACACTAAAGTTTGGTCATCCGATGGCAGGATACTTGCAAAGAATGGGAACGGCGTGATAAGAATTTCAAATTTTGAAGATCTGTTGAAATATTAATGGATTTCAGCGAACCAGTGAATCGACTTCCAATAAACTAATTCTTGGAATAAGCAAGGTTACGCCTTGTGATAATACTCGCAGCACTTGTACGTGATAAAAGAATAGGTCTTTTTATCGTTCGCCGTCCGTACCGCTATTTCTTTAACTTTATTCGAACTTTTCGTTAATTGTATTTAATATAGTGTTAATTATTTCTTGTTAGGTCGAATAGTTTTTTTTTTTAGGTTTTAGATGTAATTTTTCTTCAAGGGTGGTGTCCCGTTTACTGAAAGTAGCACATCTGAATATTCAGTCAATCATTCCAAAACTTTTTGATGTCAAATGCTTGTTATCGGATTCAAATTATGATATATTAACCTTATCAGAAAGCTGGTTACCACAGGAGGTGAGTAGCGACTATTTAAAAATTTATGGTTACGAGCTTGTTCGTAGTGACCGAGATGCGCGTGGTGGTGGTGTTTGCATTTATTTACGCTCATGCTTTAAATTTAAAATTATTGAAACTAATGATTTTATTAAACAACTTTGGATCAGTTTGAAGTGTTCCAGTACCACTATAGCTGTAGGTGTAGTTTACAGGCCGCCTAATGTAAATTATAAATTATTTTGTGATCAATTAGAGCAATCTCTTGTGTTATGTAGGTCTGTCTCTGACAATTTACTTTGTCTTGGAGATGTAAATATCGATTTATTAACTCCGGCTAATTATGACTGCATTTATTTTAGGAATATGATTGATTCAGTTAATGTTCAGCAAATTATTTCTGAACCCACCCGTGTGACTCGAAATTCAGCTACACTTTTAGATGTAGTTCTAACTTCCAAGGTTGACTGTATTGTTGATTCAAAGGTCCGTGGATTGCACTTATCTGATCATGAAATGGTTTTCTGCACTTTGTCCATACAAAAACCAGTTTCTCAGCCAATCTTTAGAACATATCGCTGTTTTAAGAATTTTGATCAAGAACGCTATGATAGAGAGCTGACGTTGATACCGTTTCAGAGATTATTTCATATGGAGATGGTGGATGATAAAATAAACTTTTTAAATTTTAACCTCCTAGCTGCAATAAATAAGCATGCTCCTATAAAAACAGCAAAATTTACTAAAAGGAATACACCCTGGATTACCTATAATATTAATTTACTGATATCTTTGCGAGATAAAGCTTATGTTTAGTTTAAGAAAACCAAAAAGCCATCACACTGGGATTATCATAAACTGTTGCGTAATTTCACAACTCAAACAACTAAAATGAAAAAAAAGCGTACTTTCAATTTAAATTCTGTAATAGCAGTTCGAAGGCACAATGGAATGAGTTGAGGTCGCTAAATGTATAAAAGTCTAAAAATAATTCACTGCCCAGTAATTTCATGGATTCTGTTAAAATTAATCATTGTTTCTTGGATGACATTCCTAGCGTAAATAATAACAGTAAGGAACTCACTGCTCATTACGGTGGTCAGAGGTTGAATAAAAGAATAACAGATTTTAACTTTAAGCCAGTAGATGAGTCTACAGTCGCATTGATTATCAACCGCTTAAAGAGTAATTCTACAGGATCAGATAACATTAACCTACAAATAATCAAATACAGCTGCCCACCTATATTGCCTTACATTACTCTTATTATTAATCATTGTTTTCTTACTAACACATTTCCTTCGATTTGGAAGAATGCTATTATCATACCTATTCCAAAGATACCGAATCTTACTGACTTTAAAGACTTACGCCCTATTAGTATTTTTCCGGCAATCTCGAAGGTTATGGAAAGGATAATAACTATTCAGCTTAGAGAACATTTAATTAACTTTAATATCATTCCTTTACCTCAATCTGGTTTTCGTCCAGGTCATAGTTGCGCAACTACACTTTTGAATGTTATTGATGATTTGCAGCTAGAGACCGCGACGACGTATCTATTTTGATTTTACTTGACTTTAGTAAGGCTTTCGATACTATCGATCACACTGTACTAATTTCCATTCTTCGATACATTGGGCTCTCGGATAATTCTGTAATGTTGCTTTCTAACTATTTAAGTAATCGAATACAAAGGGTGAAGTTGCGTAATCGTTATTCTCATTCCAGAGAGACTTGTTACAGGATTAAATGCTCGAATCGACATCGATCACAAGCACTGTCAAAAACGGAAAAAAAAGAACAGGGTTTGTCGGCTTTACTAAAAAGAACACAGATGTGTCGGAGCAGATGACGGCGCTCCAGTTACCCTCGGTCTAGCTTAGTCGAGAAGGCGTGATTCGAAAGCTCAGTTAAAACCGACAGCACTTACCCTATGCTTTACTCAAAATAAGATTGCCTAAGGACGCCACTCGTTCTTAAAGGAGGAATAACTCGCGTGATTAGAACGAGAGACCTCGCGCGAGCTATGAAGGAGTCTCCCAGGTACGTTGCTGAACACCTCAGCGTGTTGTTCACCAGGTCTTCTCCGAGTAGCCGGGTGGCCTCGTCGTTAACTCACTTACCTTTAAGGCCACCGTCACTAAAGTATAACAAAAGAACACTGAATGGCCCAAATCTCGGGGTTCGCTTAATCAAAATAGCATGCTTTAACCTTACACTTGGCCTTCGCCAGCATGCACCGATATAAGAGCCAGGGGGTTTCAAAATTCATTAAAAAGAACGAATTGACTTTAACAAGTTTATTATTTGAAGAATGACAGTTTACACAAATCGGTACATTAAAACATAAGCACCAGGAGGTGAGTTTGAATTTAATAATAAGATAATCCTACGTGAATATAACAGGGGGCCCCACGAAAAAAAAATCTTAAGGGCTAGTTACAAAGACACAAAAAAGCACAATATTATCCAAAACAAGTGACATACAATGGACGCCAAGAGTAAAGCCCCTGGTCAACATTAACTGAGACGAATCATTAATTTTGGCGAACATACACAACGTTTATGAGCACTGACGCACAATAAAATATAGTCGCACCTTAAGTTAGGCACCAGAGTTACATAATTGGTACAATGCAGGGCGCCTACCAGATAGTTGCAGCATGCAGTCTTAAGTGCAGATGTACTCCTCTTCGTGGAGGCCTGGTAAAATGTGCCAGAGGTGTAGCGAATTCTCCAGAAGAGGCAACAGGTGGAGCAGAAACTCGAGGGATTAAAGACAATCGGCAGCAAACATTAATCAACGAAGTGACAGCAAACAACACTATATCGCGCAGCGGGCTCTTCTTTAATTACAGTAATCCCCGACGTTGACACAGATATGCATTAAGCAATGGTTTTCCACACAATAACCGGGAAAAGTTAAATGAGGCTTTAAGATGAGTTTAAGATATCGTCTCTATCAAATCGGCAAATAGTGCCAAAGCCTTTCCTGGAAGGCAAGCTAAATGAGACGAATTGGCCTATTACCAACGCCGAGTAACTTCAACCGCCCACCGCGTGCACTTTTTTTAACACCCACAGGAAGAAATGATCGCTTCAAAGGTTTGAGTTTCACTCTATTAGCGTGCCGCAGGGCACTCACAAAAAAGATTCTTAAACGTTCCTTACAACAAGCTTTGGCAAAAATGATTCACTAAGTTCATCACCAAGTCTTTAGCACAGCTCCCCCGACGGCAGCGACGATGCCACCCTCGGGGGTGCAAACATTCACGTAGGTTTTGTTGGCTCAAGTACTTGTTACGAATTCCAAGTTCAAATCGGACTTCTCGAGAAGAACTCGACGGAAAAAAAGTTTCGAACTCCGAAACCATTATTTTCATATGCACGGTTAACTAAGGGTTTATCAAACTTTATTTCAATAGTCCCAAAACTGGACGTAAAAGCGTAGGCGAGAATATGAACAAAGAAGCTTTTAACGACTGAGGTCATAGCTGAATTGGCAAAATAAGCACAAAGTTCCCAGAAGCCCCGGGTAACAAAACACAAGATAAGGGTTCCAATGCACTCACTATGCCACGTACAGAAAATGTACGGGCTTAAGTATCAAATTGCCAGAGCGACTCTTAAAGCGGAAAGGCCGGAAAGAAATTGAAGCTCTGAAATCAATGTTTAAATATGTGACCTCAGAAAGTTTTCCGCAACTTATTTTTAGAAGCTTAACTGCCTTGGGCAGTAAGCAAATCGATGAAGCAGTAATACGAAACGGTCTTGAGCTTGTAACAAAGAATAGCTTATCGTTGTAATTCGGAGAAATATAAACGAAACTGGAATGCTTTTAATAAACTAACGCGGTTTCCAAGACTGCTTACCGGGGAAAATTCCCTTCGAAGCCTGCAGATAAGGAACGTATGAATATTTGCTTAACTAAATTCGGCGCCAGGGCCGGCTTTCGGAATTATTGGGTCGGAATAAAATTAACATTATCTTAGGTAGAACGAACGAGGTCGAAATCACTTAACAGACTACTAGGGGCGTTCCGCAGGGTTCGATCCTGGGGCCACTTTTATTTATTATTTATACATCCACCTTCTACAAATATGTTAAAACTTGTGGTATGCAAATGTATGCCGATGATACTCAAATGTATTATTCCTTCAGTGTCAGTGGTAGTCAACGCGCATTATTAAATATTAATCAAGACTTAATAAACATTGCTGAAATTTCTGAAAGGCATTCATTGAAACTGAATCCTAAGAAGCCCGTTATTTTGCTATTTGGAAATAAAAAATATGTCGATTTTTGAAAAGATAATGTTAAATTATCAGTGAGTGGTGTCACTATCCCAATAGTCAATGAGGCTCGTAATTTGGGTTTAATTATTGACAACAACTTTCGATTTCATTCTCAAATAACTAATTACATTAAAAAAGCCTACATGAACCTTAAATTAATCTATCTTCACAGGCAGTATTTATCCAACAAAATTAAAACTACACTTTGTAACAGTACTGTTCTTTCACATTTTTCATATTGTTCAAAGATTTATGGTTCATCTATTACTCAGGATTTAGCCAATCGAATCCAACGGGTTCAGAATTCTTGCGTGTGGCTTATCTTCGGCATTCGAAAATATGATCACATCTCATATAAACGGTATGAACTCTGGCCAAACCATCATTACAATTTGTGCCTCTAACGGAAATCAACAATGAATCAGTTGAATTCAATTTTGAGGTGGCGGCTGCTTACTGTGCTAAATTAAATTTAGTATTAATTAATGTTTTTCGTTGACCGCTTGTTAATTTCAATATTAATGAATTATTTTTCCTGAAAAAGGATGGATTAATAGACGTCATTAATACACTGTTTTTGATTAATACACTCTTTTTCATTAATTAACTGTTTTTGTTTAAAAAGGATGGATTAATAGAGCTATTAATACACTCTTTTTGATTGATACACTATTTTTCATTATTTACTGTTTTTGTGATTTTGACGTTTTGCTGATATTTTGCATGGAGGTTAGTTGTATTAAACAAATTTTTGTCCACAAAAAAAGATTTTGCGGTTAACAAAAAAATTTTGTAATCAACTCGTTTGTTAATGGGCGATTAATAATCTCAACTATTAAAGGCACTCACTCGCTGTCGCTCGTTCGTGCTTTAAACAGTTTCGATTATTAATCACCTTCATTAACACACTTGTTGGTTAAATAACTATTACAGGTCCTCTAGTGGGGATATTAATGTATTTTTAAGGTTACTTGACGCTGTGTTAAGGAAGATAAGTTTAAAAAAGATTGCAATTTTATGTGGAGATTTTAATGTCAGATTTGCAACTAATGATGATTATTGTAATTCTATTTGTGAATTGTTAAAGTCATATGCTTGTATACAAACAATTTCAAAACCCACTAGGCTGCAAAATTGTCTCGATAATTTGTTTATTAACGAAGTTGCTACTAATTTTAAATCAAAAGTACTCGATGCTAATCTTTCGGACCATTCAGGAATACACTTTGAAATGACTGTAAACAGTAGTACTGCGGGACAAAAAGATGTATCCAAACCAATCGATAGGAGAAAGATAACTAAACATGGTTTATTCAAATTTAAAAGCTCTATATCTGGGATTGATTGGAAAAATTTTTGTAACCCAATTTACGACGTAAACTATTTATCCGAATTCTTGGTCATCATCATCATCCAACCCTTAGCGTCCACTGCTGGACATAGGTCTCCCTCATTGATTTCCAGTTTGTTCGATTTTGTGCAGCCTGAATCCAGTTACTAGTAACTCTTTTGATGTCGTCGCTCCATCGGGTAGGTGGTCTCCCTCTGCTGCGCTTATCTGACCTGGGAGGCCATTCGAGTATTCTCTTTGTCCACCTGTTGTTCTCCATCCGGGCTATGTGACCTGCCCAGTTCCACTTGATTTGACATATTCGCTCAATGATATCACTTACTCCTGTTCTTTGTCTTAGGTCTTCATTCCTAACATGGTTTTTAGAGACAAGCCCAGCATTGACCTTTCCATTCTACGTTGAGTAGTTCTTAATTTACGAGCTGTTGTAGAAGTTAAAGTTAATGTCTCAGCGCCGTATGTCATAACAGATAGAATGCATTGGTTGTATACCTTTCTTTTGAGACAGTCACTTTTAAATACATGAGCTAATTTACCATAAGCTGCCCAGGCGAGAGAGATTCTTCTAGTTAGTTCACAAGTTTGGTTGTCTCTTGATATTCTAATTTCATGACCTAAGTAAGTGTATTTTTCTGTTAATTTCACAACACTGCCGCCGGTATTGATGTGGTCATTTGGTACCAAATTGGTCATGAACTTTGTTTTGTGGAAATTGATGTTTAAGCCAATACTGGAGCAGACAGTTTGCAGTTCTTGTAACATTTCTTTTATTTCTCCAAGATCATGCGATATTAGAACAATATCATCTGCAAATCTAGGGTGCGTCAGTTGTTATCCATCTATATTTATGCCTCTTCTATACCAGTTGAGCTTTTTGAATGCGTATTCTAAGACTGTAATAAATAGCTTTGGTGACATGGTGTCTAGTTGCCGTATACCTTTTCTAATTGGAATGTAGTTTGTGTTGTCATGCATTTTTACAGTCATCGTCTCATTTTTATAGATGTTGTGTATTAGCTTATAGTATCACTATAGTCGATACGGCATTCTTTTAGAGCTTCTATCACAGCACTCAGTTCGACTGTATCAAACGCTTTGTGAAAGTCAACTAAACCGAGAGCTAATGGTCTGTTATATTCTATAGACTTTTCAATTAATGTTTTAACAGTCTGTAGGTGATCATTTGTTCCAAAACTTGAGCGAAAACCAGCCTGCTCTTCTGGCTGGTAAAAATCTAGCTTTCTTTCTAATCTTGTGGTTATTATTTTTGTGAATAATTTGTAGAGATGGCTCAGTAAACTTATAGGTCTGTAGTTCTCTAAATCGGTTTTATCCCCGTTCTTAAACAATAGTATGGCGATCGCGTTGTTCCATTTACTTGGAATGCTGCTGTTATTTAGGCAAAGATTAAAGAGGATTTTTATCTTCTCTAGTAACAGTGGGCCCCCTATTTTCATCGCGTTCGTGACAATATTATCCTCGCCTGGAGCTTTATTGTTTTTTGACTTTTTAAAACCAATGTTATCTTTTCAGTAGAGATTTCCGGTAGTTCCTCAGATCCCTGATTTATAATGCATCCAATTGACGATAATGACTTTGGATCTACTTCATCTTCAATTTGACTTCCGTATAGTGTTGAATAGAATTTTTCGACTATGTTTAGTGTTTATTCTCTATTAGATGTTAGTATCCCTTCTTTATTTTTCAGTTTTACTATCTCCTGTCGTCCGTTTCCAATGTTTCTGCGTAGCACCTTCATTCTTGGTAAATACTTTTAAATCTCTTGTACATAGTCATTTTCCACTAAGAAAATGTACTAATGGTAATAAATAATAAGAGACACTTTATCATGTGTGAAATTAATTTATAATGAAAGTAAAGACCCAAATGTTTTGCGCACACAATAATTTACGCAAACAATATAAAGATGAAATAAAAATTCAAAAGAAAGCTGCTTACAGTAGTTACATTGTCAGTGGTGATAATAAGCAAACACAATGCTGGAATTCAATTAACGCTGAAAGGAATAGTACTAAGCGGTCGAATAATCTGGATACAAATATCTCTGCAGACGATTTTAATAATTATTTTGTAACAATAGCCAGCAACCTAATTGCTTCCTTACCAAAATTGGATCGTTGCGCTATTAATTTGCTTGAAGCTGTTCCACTCCCTGCATGCTCATTTAATGTTGAAATGGTAACACCTGAAGAGGTTTTTATCGCAATCAAATCTTTAAAGAACTCTAGTTATTTTGATTACTATGATGTGAACATTAAAATTGTCAAAGAGGTTGCGGATTTAATTTCATTTCCTTTATCAGTGCTTTTCAATTCATGTATTTTAACAGGAATTTTTCCCGACACTTTCAGGATAACGAAAGTTCTCCCCCTTCATAAAAAGGGGACACTTCTGACACTGACAATTATCGTCCTATTTCAATAATTCCAACATTTGCTAAGGTTTTTAAAATTATTTTAAAGTCGAGACTAATTCAATATTTTGAAAGCAATTCTCTTTTTAATTCGTGCCAGTTTGGCTTTCGTGGCAGTAGGAGCACAACCCAGGCTGTTTTTAAGGTGGTTGGTGACGTAGTCGGGGGTCTTGAAGAGGGCAAACACACTGCTATCACGCTGTGTGACCTCTCTAAAGCGTTCGACTGCGTATCTCATGATATTCTTATAGGTAAACTAGCTTTTTATGGCATAAAAAATTCTTCACTAGGGCTATTTCAATCTTACCTTGAAAATAGAAACCAATGTGTAAATATTAACAATATTAATTCTGAGCTTAAACCTGTAGCTTGTGGGATACCTCAGGGCTCCGTATTAGGTCCCATTCTATTTATCATCTATATTAAAGATTTTTACCATCATATGACCCCCAGGAATTGCTTATTTTTTGCTGATGACACTACTCTCTTGTCGTCCACAAAAAACTTAAATACTTTGCATCAACTTTCTATTGAGTGTGAGAAGCATGTAGAAAAATGGTTTTGTACAAATCAACTCAAGCTCAATCAAGACAAAACCCAGGAACTTATCTTCTCCCCCACAAATACCATCAAAGGAGATTCGGTTAAATTGCCAGGAGTAGTGTTAGATGACTCTTTAAACTGGTCTTACCATGTTCAACATCTTAGTGCGAAACTTTCCAATGTCATATTTTTGCTGCGCAATTTAAAACAGTTGGTTACACCAGAATTGCTAAGAATAACGTATTTTTCTCTGTTTCACTCAAATATTTCTTACGCTTTGATTTTATGGGGAAATTCTTCTCACGCTTTACGTATCTTTCGTCAACAAAAGCAAGCTGTTAGAATTTTAGCTAACGTTGGTAGTAGGGACCATTGTCGTCCACTGTTTATTAACCTGGGTATCATGTCTCTACGGTGTTTATTTATATATGTCACTCAGTGTGAAATATAAACAAACATAGATACGTTCTCCACTAATCGTGATTATTACAATTATTTCACGAGAACTAATAATGCTTTACACAATCCACGATTTAGACTGACCAAATCTATTAATTCTTACAATTTGAACGTGTGCAATCACATTCCACAGCGTATAAAATGTATGTCATTAAGTAGTTTTAAGACTAATGTGAGGCGACATCTATTACAGTTATGTTTTTATTTAACGAGAGAGTATATGAATACACCATTTATGTAATTGCATATATTTATAGAATATTCAATGTGTTAATTCTTTCGACTTGCTACAAATATATGTGTGTATATAACGTGGTAAAATAAACATTATTATTATTATTATTATCATTATTAGTGGCTGCTGCATCACTCGACGGGTCATCTATTTACCTTTATACCAGTATATCAATTTACTTAGTTCCTTTTATTTGCTTTTCATGAGGTTTAGTGCTGTGAGCTATGCCATGCTAATTGCAGAATTTTAAATTTTTTAAATTTAAATTTAAATTTTAAGGTTGTTTTCGGCATTTTAGGATTGGTATTGTTGTTATTAATTTTTCAAGGTTAGGTGGAAAACCAGGCAATGCGGTTGAACTTATACCTTGTGGTTTTTTTATTATTATATTATCAGTTTTTTGTTGGCATAATATTTTTTTTCTTTTTGTATGTACTTTAATTTTGGGGAAATAAATCATATTATTACATTGACAGTATATTCAGGCGTGTATTATTTTGAGGAAAATTTTTAGAGTGGAGCTCATCAGACTTCGTTCTATATTCATCGCACTGTTTTGATGTTGGTTTTTTGGGTATAGTGACAAAAGTTAATGTAAGCCATTCGTATGGGATTTCTCCAGTGTCGTAAATCATGTTATACCTATAATTGTGTGAGAGGTTTTATACTGTTGTCATTTAAAGCTTCAAAATTTCTGTTCGTATTTCATCCGAAGCTGCCGCCTTTCCATTCTTTGCTTTAGCGATGGCGTTCGTCACTTCTATTCTCGTTATGTAAGGTCAGCAATTGGCATCATTCATTCCACGTTTATTGAGACGATCGTCTGCAAATAATTTTTTAATATATGCTTCCCATACTTGTAATTTAATATTTATATCTGTTATATCTTTACCGGTATTATTTACTAATCGACTTGCTAGTTTCTTTTTGTAGATACCAGCAGCTTCTTTTATTTTACGGTGCATGTTAAATAAATCATGGTTTTTCTGAGATTCTTCTAATTCTTCACATTTGTCATTCAACAATTTATCTTTAGCATTTCTTATATTCTTCCGTATACAAATTTGTAACTGTTTATAGTTTTTCGTATTTTTATTCTTTACTAGTCTCCTCTCTTCTATAAGTTTTAAGATTTCTTCTGTCATCCACTCTTTTTTCTTTTCTCTTCTTTTCTGAGGAATGTGATCTTTGATAACTCCTTAAATCTTTTGTTTGATGGTTTGCCAGTTTTCTTGTACCCCACATATCGTAGAATCAGCTGTATGTTCGAATTCCGTACTTAAAGATTCGCGCACCTGTTTTCTAATATTCTCTTTTGTTAATATTCTGATATCTGACTTTTTTGGTGGTACGCTTTTCTTAACTTTTTTAAGCTTTACTTTTACTGTACACACTAGATGATTATGATCTGAACCAATATCTGCTCCCGGATATGTTTTTGCTGATTTTATAGAATTTCGAAATCGATGATTAATAGCAATGTAATCAATTTGGTTTCTTCTGGTTTCACTCGAAGCCTTCAAGGTATACAGTCTTCTAGGAGGGAGTTTAAAGTAAGTGTTCGTTATTACCAGTTCCTCTTCTCTGCAAAGTTGTATAAATCTATCATCTCTGTCATTTCTTGATCTTAGGCCATATGAACCAATTACGTCTGCTTCTTTTCCAAGTCCAACTTTGGCGTTAAAATCACCTATCACTAAGTTCATGTCATTGTGTTTGGTATGTTTTAATACTTCTGTCAATTGTGCATACATTTCTTCTACCTCTGCATCGTCCCTAGCCGTAGTTGGCGCTTATACTTGAATAACATTTATATTGAAAGGTACTGCCTATAATTGTACCATTATAATTCTATCTCAGTGGGTTTTAACATTTTTGACAGAATCGTTAATTTCTTTTGTTAAGTACGATGCCCACACCATGTCAGTACTGGTTGTCATTATTACCGGAATAGTATACAGCATGGATTAATATTGTACATTGTCCGGAACCAGGCCAGCGCAACTCACTTATTCCCATTATATCAACTCTTAGTCTTTCTGCTTCTTAGGCTATATTATATACCTTTCCTTCTTCATACGCACTTCTCATATTCCAGGTACCTATTCTCATTGACATTTTATGTGTTTTTAGTTTGGCTGTTTCCTTGTTCATCACTGCAGACCCGGTGATTCTTCGCATCCCTGTCACATTTAAAAGACGCCGCTACTCGGGGCCGTTGTTAATTTTGCCTGCCATGATGATTGTTCTTGGGAAATATTTATGCAGTGGTTTCCCCTTGCCTTCTGCATCGCAGCGTTATTACCAATTACCACTAATAACCATCCGGAATATTTTCTTAAACAAATCGCTGAAGTAGTAAATTTAGATGCTTCCACTGTTGGATTATTTGAAGAAAAAATCTTTATCAGTCCTACAAACTACAAAAGGCCCACGAAATTCTTACTGATGACTATTTTAGAGGTATGGAATTTTGTGAAACTGTGATAGAAATGGCAGACACTATCTTTGTTCAGGGTGGAGCTTGTAATGGACTGAATGAATTTAATTTGGACAGTTGCAGGAATATCTTAGGGGTGCAGGAATTAAAACGGGGTGCAAACCAACGGTCTCGTGCGGTCTCACACGAGATGATGTACCAAAAAAGACCTGGGGCCGTTGGTCAGCGTGACACAGTGAAACAAGACTTCAAACTGTATATTTATTGACTAGAATATTTTTCTATTTATACATATAAAAATACTGACTTAGCTTACAAGGTTTAATATTTGCCCTAGTTTCAGCTCGCATATGCACTTGCGTATTCAATTTCATAACAAACAAACTTGCAGAGTGCAGAATTGCAGGCTATTCACCGGTCATTCGAGCACTGATTACATTACTGCTGACGCTTTGTTAAGCATTTTCCCTATGCGATATGTGTTTGTGAAATATTCGTCTAATTAAATTAAAAGGATTAAAATTTATGTTTGGTTCCTAAACATTCTGCCGAGCGACAAAGGGCCGGGATGGTGTGGCTGAGGCTGTCTCTCCATCTTCTTCGTCAGGTGGCAGTGGTTGTAACCTGAAGCTCTCTGACGGGTCTGACTTTGGGCGTGGCTGCGGTTTCCTATTCTTTCTCCAGCACTTCCATAATGTCCAGATGATACAAACTGATACCAAGATACCGATTGTAGTACCAGTGTTCACCATGATGGTATGTTGGTGGTGCCACAATGGATATTCCTGATGTAACTGCAACAGTAGGTATGGGGGCACTTGAGCGTGGGAACTAGGTCATCTCTTATCATCGTGGGAACTGGGTCACGGTCGTCTCGTCAGTAGGTCATCTCTTATCATCGTGGGAACTGGGTCACGGTCGTCTCGTCGCCTGATAAGCGTGGGAACCGGGTCAAGGTCGACTGATAAGCGTGGGAACCGGGTCAAGGTCGACTGATAAGCGTGGGAACCGGAGCAGGTAAAGGTAGGTGTACAGGTATGCACGTAAAAGTTGCAGATAAAGGTAAAAGTGCATTTACGGGGTTGAAACTGCATTTAAAAGTGCATTTACGGGGGTTCAGATAAAGGTAAAAAGTGCATTTAAGGGTTCAAAGTGCAGTTAAGTGTTAAAAAGAGTCATCTGTAGGTGTTCGAATTGCGTGGGAAAATTTTGATAAGCGTGGGAACCGGGTCATCTCTTATCATCGTGGGAACCGGAAGTGTCTACTGATAAGCGTGGGAACCGGAGCAGGTAAAGGTAGGTGTACAGGTATGCAGGTAAAAGTTGCAGATAAAGGTAAAAGTGCATTTACGGGGTTGAAACTGCATTTAAAAGTGCATTTACGGGGGTTCAGATAAAGGTAAAAAGTGCATTTAAGGGTTCAAAGTGCAGTTAAGTGTTAAAAAGAGTCATCTGTAGGTGTTCGAATTGCGTGGGAAAATTTTGATAAGCGTGGGAACCGGGTCATCTCTTATCATCGTAGGAACCGGACCGTTAGCAGAATGAGGTCGCGCGATTAAAAAATCACAAACACGGTGTCTACACCTGTCTTATCTAAATGCCTTTTAATATAAGGTGTTTCATTCCAAACAACTACCATCCTATTTATCTTATCGTATGAGGTCAAAGTACAACTCATAACAGATAGCAGCGACTATTATGTTCAACAGACCTGGTACATCCAAATTAGCATTAACACATTACCGATTTCATTGCAAAGTTTTTATGAATCATTCGACTTGAAAGCCCCGTATGCTACATAAAGTGCGAGAACCTTATCTTTTGATAAGATAGCGTTCGATTCCATCCATACATGTCTATCTCTGTCTATCTCATGATACATCCCCATACAAACAATAGCTAACGCATTCTGCCGTATACTGGCCACTTCATTTCCGATGAAGGGATTGAACATTAGATACTTCCCTAGTCGAGAAAGTTCTCAAACGTAAAAGTAGTCAACTTTATGTCAAATGGTTGGACATCGATGAACGTTCTTGGATCGCTAAGAAAGATTTATTGTAGGCACTTTGTAATTTTTTAAGTTTCTAATTGGTGTAATTTTTACTTATGTACTGTTCTGATACTCTTTACAAATAAATGAATACCTTTATAATTTGTTGTTTTATTTCTTATATTATAAGGAAATAAAAGACGAAATACAATAAACACATTTATTTTATAGTTCTATATACATAGTGCATATACAATCATTTATGTAAACATATGTACGTATATCAAACATTAATTCTATATGTTGCATAAACTACAACAACTGTCGCTGTCTGTATTCGTTAATCTTATAGTGACCCCATGGAACAGTTTCGATTTTGTTAATAAAAAATCTTTTATCATCTAAAGCACTTAAGACTTTCTTACCAATTAAATAAATAGTTCTCTTGAAGCTCTTTAAATTTCACTCCTGCAATTACTTTAAAAACAGGTTTCGATATTGGCATGTAGAAATATGAATCTAACTCAACTCGTAGCCTTCTATCGAAGACCATTTCCAAATTATTAAATTGGTTTGCAAGAACTCTAAAAATTGGGTAGATAAAACGTACTTCTTTTCCGTTATGTTTAGATACAAACACAAGAAGTTAAAATCAAAGCTCTGAAATATCTAAATATCCATTATTAAATTCTCTAATGCAAAGGGGTACGTATTTACATTTCACAGTTGCATACGTTTCAAATTCTTGCAATAACAAATCGAAATTGTATGAAGTATACTTGCGAAACATTTAAATAAAATACACTTTCATACCAAATATGTACGTTTCTATTTTTAGATGGTGGAGTTGAGAGGTCGTCGTTATCTGAAGGTCTGGGATTGAACTGGCAGCTAACAGATGTTAATTTAATTATTTCACTTCTGAAACAAGATAAGTCATTTAGGTATTTAACATGTAATTAATTTGAGTGATGTGAAAAATTTAATAAATCATATGTAATTATAAAATTGTTTACATACCATTTATTCCTCGATGTGAAATTCGAAACTAGAAGCCGGTTGCGCTTTTCCAAAGTCTACCTGTCCCATGTAGGTAAAGTAAACGTTTTTCTTTAATAATTCCAGACACTCTTTATCGGTTAGAACTTGACAAATTCGCTTCGGTAAAAATATTGTGAAATCATCGCTTTCGAGAAGAATGGTCCTTTGTCCACCCAATTTTGAGCAGTTAAACGGCTTTAGGCTTTCAACCCTATACTTCTGCCCCACGTTCAAGTCTTGGGCCTTTAGATTCGGCTTTGTAGTAATTTTTCCAGCTGAATTTAATTTTTTTAGTAAGTCCATTATCTAAATATGTATACAACACCTTATAAAACAGTCAGGAAAAAATATGTTCTTTATACTTACAAAGTAGAGAAGGACACGTTTACAAGAGCACTACACGTCAATACTATGTCAACTAGAAACGATTAATTATTTGGCGCTATTTATATATGCCAATTTCGGGGGTGTAAGTTTAATAACATATAAAAAACAAGTCAACGACTTTTATGTAGTCCATAATAACACCAATTAAAATCGCAATTTTAACAGATAACCTTAATATGTTTTGAAGTCTGCAAAATAATATTATCTTTGTTTTCTACATCAGAGTTCTAAGTTCGAACTTTGAACCCGTACTAAATAGCCATATGTTTCGAAGTCTGCAAATAATGTCATCTTTGTTTTATACTTCCGGTTCCAATTTCTTTACTGTATCAATGACTACGATATTATATATGCCAATTTCGGGGGTGTAAGCTTAATAACATAAAAACAAGTCAACGACCTATGCAGTTCATAATAACATCAATTAAAATCGCAATACAAAGGTCGCTTAGATTCGCAAATACTGTAATGTTTGTTTGTTTAGAGTGTCTGTGATATGAGAGAGGTCGAAGTCTCGTATTAGCACTGTTCTATATATAAGTTATCATTGTTAAAGTTCTTTGCCTTATTATGCATATGAGGTCAAAGTACAACTCATAACGGATAGTAATATGACTAAACCGAGTATCCTGTTGAAAATATCTCGCAGGAAAACCAGAACCTAGAAAATATATTATTATTACAGAAATGAGCACGACATGTCGACTGAAGAAAAGAGTTCTAGAGATGATGAAAATTCAAGAACTCCATCGTGGATACGTAGTCCAAACAGCGAGGGGATGCAGAACAGTGAAGACATTGTCGACGACGATTACGAGCCCCGTGAAAGTTTCCAAATTATACAAAAAGTGTTGCCTTTATGGTGTGCGTATCAACAACGAGATCTGCTGTTTAACAGTCAATATCAACTCGAGAGGCACGTCAAGGAGCAAACATGGTGTTGTGTGGTTTTATATTTATGTGTGGTGATGCATCTGACACAACCTGTCGTGGAGGTAAAAATTTGATATTTTTGACGAAATTTAGGAAAAGTTAGGTAAACATAGTCTTCTAACCCATCTTTGATAACTTGGACCGCTGATTAAAAAATTTGATATTTTTGACGAAATTTAGGAAAAAGTTATTTAAACATAGTCATGCGACCCCTCGTTGAACTTGGCTTCGACCGCTGATTAATATTCTGTTATTTTTGCCAATTTTCGGTTTACGAAAAGTTATTTAAACATAGTCATGCAACCCCTCGTTGAACTTGGATTCGACCGCTGATTAATATTCTGTTATTTTTGCCAATTTCCGGTTTACGAAAAGTTATTTAAACATAGTCATGCGACCCCTCGTTTAACTTGGATTCGACCGCTGATTAAAATTCTGTTATTTTTGCCAATTTCCGGTTTACAAAAAGTTATTTAAACATAGTCATGCGACCCCTCGTTGAACTTGGCTTCGACCGCTGATTAATATTCTGTTATTTTTGCCAATTTCCGGTTTACAAAAAGTTATTTAAACATAGTCATGCGACCCCTCGTTGAACTTGGCTTCGACCGCTGATTAATATTCTGTTATTTTTGCCAATTTCCGGTTTACGAAAATTTATTTAAACATAGTCATGCGACCCCTCGTTGAACTTGGCTTCGACCGCTGATTAATATTCTGTTATTTTTGCCAATTTCCGGTTTACAAAAAGTTATTTAAACATAGTCATGCGACCCCTCGTTGAACTTGGCTTCGACCGCTGATTAATATTCTGTTATTTTTGCCAATTTCCGGTTTACAAAAAGTTATTTAAACATAGTCATGCGACCCCTCGTTGAACTTGGATTCGGCCGCTGATTAATATTCTGTTAGTTTTGCCAATTTCCGGTTTACGAAAATTTATTTAAACATAGTCATGGGACCCCTCGTTGAACTTGGCTTCGACCGCTGATTAATATTCTGTTATTTTTGCCAATTTCCGGTTTACAAAAAGTTATTTAAACATAGTCATGCGACCCCTCGTTGAACTTGGCTTCGACCGCTGATTAATATTCTGTTATTTTTGCCAATTTCCGGTTTACGAAAAGTTATTTAAACATAGTCATGCAACCCCTCGTTGAACTTGGCTTCGACCGCTGATTAATATTCTGTTATTTTTGCCAATTGCCGGTTTACGAAAAGTTATTTAAACATAGTCATGCAACCCCTCGTTGAACTTGGCTTCGACCGCTGATTAATATTCTGTTATTTTTGACAATTTCTGGTTTACAAAAAATCAGTTAAATAAATAGAGCTGTTTCTGACCTATAACTGTATCTTGCCTATTTATAGCTGCTTCTGACCTTTGCACAGAGGGGCCTTTTTAGGTGGCTCTTAAAAGCTTATGTGCATTTTCAATAAAAATCTAATGGTCTGACGTTTATAATTTATGTTATGAGTTGTTAGCTGTAAAGTAGTGCCTTAGAATAGGCATAGTCATTTAATGGTTATAAATTACAAAGCAGAAGCTGTTGACCTCGTGCCTCTGTGTAGTGCCTTTGAATACGAGGGGCCATTTATGGTTATAAATTACTAATAGTTTGAAGCCTTGAGCGGGTGATCGGCTGTTTTCTCCCCATCAGGGCCCTCACGTAGGGAGAGTACCAACTCCGAGTGTTTGTAAGACCCATGTACAAAGTGGGCCGTCACTCATAAAGGAGTTAGGTATATACAGTGGGAGAATTGCTGCCTGTTGGATGTAAAGAATCATCTGTTCGGTTTCTTTTCTGCTTCGGTCATTTACAACCTATTTCAGAAGAAGAAATTTATGTGAACCCCGCTGTCAGATTAAATTCATTAAAAATACAGTAATAATACATTTTTTTATTTTATTTAGCTATCAATACAGTTCATCGGCCTTAATTCTAACATGAGGAACTATGCTTAAACATGTTTTGGTTTTTTGGTGTACCCATAGGGCACTGAATCGTAATTTTCTATGATTCTACGTTTATTAAATGTAATTTTAAATGTTTTAAATTCGTCTTTTGTTACTATCGTATGGTCCGTAGTTCTACGAATATTTTTATTAAACAGAATTACCTCCTTGTCGTCTTTACTCATATTTATTATTAGGTCTTCTAAAACACCCATATTCACTTTTTCTAGATTTTTCTGCGATAAGGTAATACCTTTAAATTTACAAATCTCTGTATATTTTTTTGTTTCTGGCGAATAAACCACATAGGCGTATGTTTTAGGCCCTCCTGTTACAAAATTAGTTATATAGCTTCCTGGTCCATATTCCTCTAGCTCATCGGTTAGTTCACCTAGGAAGTTCCCTGATGGGGGTTCATAGTGATTTTCCTTGGATATGTACTGGAGCGAATCCGTATCTCCGTACAAAACCCTCTCCCCCAATTTTTCCATCTCGTTATACAGCTTGAGTCGGGCTTGCGCAGTCGTGAAACAGGCTATCGCCACATTCACAGTCGATAAGGCTCAGATGCCTCCTCTTTGTGTACCCAATTAACAATTATAGCTTCTTCATTAACAGGATTTATATGACAAACATTGATTTCAGGGGTGGTTAGGAGCGAGTACAATTCAGCAGGTTCTGTAATTATTTCTGTCTTGGGCTGATTTTCCCGCTGACCAAACTTACCCCAGAACGAATTCAGCATAAGTTTAGCCAGGGAGCGTAAACCAGGGTTTTTTTCTATTTTAGTATGGTCCAGTCCTATACCCTCGATTCCAAAATAATCTTCTATATATTGCCTTTTCTGCTCCTCAGTCGAACAGTCCGGGGGCCATCCTGATGCCTCTTGTTTAATTTTAGAAATGTGTCTATAAATTCTGTAAACAGACCCGTTCGTACCGTATATTTCCATATTTCTTGAATGTTTAAGATTCGGTATCCTCTGCTGAGAGCTGTCCTAACCTCATCTATAACCCAGGTGCCAATTAGCGCTCTCTCATTTTCGGTGTGAGTACATATCCCTTGATTGGAGTTTACAGCGCATGTACGACAGAGAGAGAACAGCAATTTTTTATTTTCTTTTATTGGTAAAACAGGATGATATAAATCTTGAGGTGGTAATATAATACATTTAATTAGCCCCTCTGCTCCCTGTTCGAGTTGTTGCGCACAATTTTCATGACCCACATGTACATCAGGATGGCCAACTGGAAACTTGCCGTATTTGCACACCCACGGATATAAACTGCAGAAATCTTTGTAGTGAATTTTTTCTCCATCTTTTATCTCGTGTTTTAATTTTATTGCTTCGGTTCTGCCCCCAAAAAATGCCTCTCTCGGATTCAATGGTAGTGATGTAAGAAGGGAATGATCCTCTAATTCTGCCTGATGTCTGAACTGACACTCCCACATTTCAATGACCTCATATCCCTGCATCTTTAACTTTTTAGTCTTGGATATTGTTCTGTCATGGCGATTTTCTAATGTATCTGCTGGATCATCGTGTAGAGGTTCGCTTCTTTTAGTTTTCATGCAAACTGGACATCCATGATAGAAACAGCCATGAAACTCGAATATTTGACGGGTTTGTTCACAATACCCGTCAACTTTGAACCCGCCCACACAAGCCTCTCTACCACGAGCAGCGTTTTGTATAATTATTCCGCGTTGTTTTTCTTCGTGAATCAACCATTGTAGAGCAATTTTAGACTGGTTATCGCTTAATCTGTAACCCCTGCGCGGTATGATTCCTATCGTATTTGGTTTAAGAAAATTGCGGCGATATACTAAATTACATGCCGAGGCTATAGTTGTTGCTTCCAGGAAAGGCTCTACATTACACCGATCGAGAAACATTTGTCTAAATTTCAAACAGCCTGCTTTCAGAATTTGCACATCGGAAATACAATATTCAACTAGTTCTTTTTGCATATCAAACATGTTGTTTTTGTGTTCGTTGTGCCATTTTAAAAACAGCTCTAGGTCTTTCGGCTTCAATCGGTCGGGGTCGTAATATTTAGCCTCCGGGAGTGTTCCCACATAATTCTGATTTGCTTGAGTGTTAAATAAATATGGAAAATACCCTTTCTTGAAATTTTGACCTAGTGCAAAGGCTTTAGGCAGTGCTGCTAGTGCCATTGGAAAATAGTTCAGCGAATCTAGAAATTTTATAATATCTAATTGCATGAGTATGATTTTCGTACCGCGCATAATGAGTTTAGGTTTTATATTTAACTTAGAATTTAGAATATATTTTAAAATAAACTGGTGGTCGTACGCCTGTCCGTTGTGGGCCAGCACAACAATTTTTTTAAATTTTTTTCTTAACTCTAAGAGATACAGTATAAAGTCCTCTACACATTTATCTCCTTTCAAAATTCTCTGTCGAAATCCACATTTTTGACAGAAACACAACCTATCCTCCCCTATGCACACATCACATGTCTGTTCAAATACACAGAGGTTAGGTCTGTGTACATTATCGGCTTCTAATCGCGATTCTAAATCGTAGAAAATATAGACACAGTCTTTTGTGTTGGGTTTCCGATTATCTGGCTTTATATAACAGAAATGACCCATTGGCATATAGGCCTTGCACATATGGCAATAAATTTCGTTGCAGGTGTGTGCCTTACTCTTGCGTGATTTTAAATTGTATGTCTTGAAACAATCGGGGCATTTTCGTACATATTTGCATATTGCAGTATGCTTATCGAAACAGGTTTGGCCGCGAAATGATCTGTTGCAGTCATCACAGGTAATCTCCATCTCTTGATTCGGGCAGGGTGGTGATTGGCGACAACATGGACATGATTCTCCACAGCGATGTCTGTCCTTGTTATTGTAGGGTTCATGGCATCTTTCACAATAATACACACAACAAAATGCTGCAGTTAGGGAAGTAATAACATTATAATGATGTTCGTGGTAGAGTAAATTTAATTTATGTAGTGTTTCAGGCCCTTCAAATAGAACTGTTCGGCCCTTGTCACCGTACTTGTATACACAGATGGTATAGTCCTTTAAATATTGTTGAAACTGTTGCAGTTCTGGGATGCCACATCCAGCTTCAGGTATAATTACTCCTGTATTCTGTAATAGTTGCTGTGTCCTTTGCGTTTGAATTTTAGCCATATCGCGCCGAATTTCTCTATACTTTGGATCGTGTGACACATGCGCAATGGCTACTACAAGAGCTCTCGGTAAACAGAGATTGTCTTTGTTTTTGATCTGTATGATTCCTTGTCGTTTAGCGCACTCCTCATCGTATGTCAAATATTTTCTGCCGCGGCCTCGACCCGCAGGTAATCGAACCGATGTCACACCCAAACAGAAGGTATTCGTACTAAATCCTTTGGAATTGGATTGATACACTTTAAGTACCAAATCCCAGACATCTCCCCATGTTATTTTGCTAGCCTTCTTAAAATTCAGCCACCCCGGTCCGCGCTGGAAGGAATCATCGCAGAATGTTATCCCCACCTGGTCATCGGGTAATAAATCGCGCATCGCATAATTTACAATTTCCTTGACTCCATCGCGAAGATTTTCTACAATCTTTCCGGGAGCTTCAGCCTGTGGTTTTAATTTAAACTCGACATGTCGGCCTTCGGTGTTGAACCGCTTAATCTTCCTTCTGACGTCACTCTTGATAATAAACTTGGACATTTTAGAGACAACCGTACTGGTCGATAACTGAACACTAATAGCGGCGAGTCGCCCGCGAGAACTGTATTTATATCGCAGCTGGCTGTTTGCACGTACCGCTAATAGATCCATTACTTCCGAGGGCCCCCTGTTCGTAGCAGATTTGTGCTAGTTTTGCATAAGAACCAATGTTAAATTGATCATTTAGTGTCTGAAGTCGCATAATCTCATAAGAATACATGTAAATCGAGGCACAGGAGTAGAATTGCTGTCGCAGATAGCTTGCCTGGCACATCCTGTGTGCGTTGAGGTTAGCTGGCGCCCCCCGTATCTCGATTACATCCGGAGATGCGTACCAGCAGGTAAATAAAACACTAACATTTGCTTAAATTATTTATTTTGTAGATCTCGTACAAAAATTCGACTTACTCTATCATTAACAGTGTTTCTAATAGATTTTAGATGTGAGGGTGCTTCTTCGTTTGAGAACTTTCTCGACTAGGTAAGTATCAAAAACTCCTCCTTAAATGCACTTGCCTTAAATGCACTTTCCGGATATCTTATCTTGTATGGCGAGCTGCTAATAATTATGAATTAATTGTAATACTTTGCTTTTAACAGATTAAAACTAACACACATCTTTATCTAATCAGACATTATTAAAAAGATCAGAGGTTAAACGGATAAAGAATTTCGATATGCGGAAGTTTACAGCTGAGGTTTTGGCTGGAATAGTTGTTGTGATTTTTTAATCGCGCGACCTCATTCTGATAACGGTTTCACAATTACCTGGCACACAATTTCAATTGGAACACCTACAGATGACTCTTTTTAACACTTAAATGCACTTTGAACCCTTAAATGCACTTTTTAGCTTTACCTGAACCCCGTAAATGCACTTTTAAATGCGCTTTCAACCCCGTAAATGCACCTGAACACCGTAAATGCACTTTTAAATGCACTTTCAACCCCGTAAATGCACTTTTTACCTTTTACCTGAACCCCGTAAATGCACTTTTTACCTTTTACCTGAACCCCGTAAATGCACTTTTAAATGCAATTTCAACCCCGTAAATGCACTTTTACCTTTATCTGCAACTTTTACGTGCATACCTGTACACCTACCTTTACCTGCTCCGGTTCCCACGCTTATCAGTCGACAATGATAAGAGACGACCTTGACCCGGTTCCCACGCTTATCAGTCGACCTTGACCCGGTTCCCACGCTTATCAGTCGACCTTGACCCGGTTCCCACGCTTATCAGGCGACGAGACGACCGTGACCCAGTTCCCACGATGATAAGAGATGACCTACTGACGAGACGACCGTGACCCAGTTCCCACGATGATAAGAGATGACCTAGTTCCCACGCTCAAGTGCCCCCATACCTACTTGCAACTCGTCCTCTTCTTCTTGTAAGCGTTGAAAATGATCGGACGGTAGCAACACAGGTTCCTCCATTTGCAGTTGATGGTGGGTGCTCGTATTCTGCAAAGTAGTGTTAATAATTACTTGCATTGGTTTGTTGAACCCAGCTACGACAGGAATAGTAGTGAATAGCTGAGTATGCAAGGTAGTCCGTTTGGTGTATATAGTACAATCTGGGGATATCTGGATTATGCCAACATCTTGAATCTTCACATCTTCTCGATTCCCGCTGCATTGTACTGCTGCTGTTGTGGGTTGATTGGGAATAAACAACCATGTATTCGCTGCGTACAGTTTCTTCCATACCAGTGTCTTAACTGTAAACTGATGGACCAAACATTTGAACTTGTTTAATCGTTGATAGATTTCGTCAATGATGCAATTAGGATTGTCTTCAATACTTCGAACGGCTGATGGCCTACATAGGTACAGATGTTTTCCTATTGGCTCGATCTCCTTTAACTTGTCCTCTTGGATTTCAAAATAGGTTTGTTCGTTGTAGTTGATAGCCAAGAACTCCATTGGCAAGTTCAGTGATGCGTAGGTTCCATTTCCTTTCTTTACTGGAATAGGAGTTGGTTTTATCAAGTTGTATTCCCGCTTCTCAGTTATGTGAAAATAACTGAAGATCTCGATTGATTCATTGTTGAAGCTAACTTCCATCTTGTGCGTTGGCGTAGTAAGAATCTCTAGGTTTGCTGGAAGATTGACCATTGCATTAGTCATTATTCTGTCAAATTGTGACGATGGAATAAATTGCATGATGTCTGCCCTTTTAAATTTTACATTTAGAAGTTGTTTGTACTTCTCACCCATCTCTTGTAAGTAGTTGGTGGCCATCTGATATGATGTCAACACATGTATGTTTAGCTTGTTGTCGTCCGTCTGGCAAAGGATTAGTTCGTAACCATTGCGGCCCGTTCCACCACAATAGATGATGCTGTAGTTTGACAGGAGTGAGCCCTCGGGATACAGCGTCTGCTGGATTGTCCTCTGAGCGCACATGATGCCAATTTCCGCTGGGGGTTACTTCCAATATTTCTGTTACCCTGTTTGCAACAAATGTTTTCCATTTCTCCGGGCCTGCTCTTATCCAGGATAAGGTTATCATGGAATCTGACCACGCGAAGATGGAGATGCTGGGGATGTCCAGTGCACTAATAGCTTCCTTCAACATTTTTGCTGCTAACGATGCAGCACATAACTCCAGCCGTGGCAACGTTTTCTTCATTTTTATAGGTGCAATCTTTGACTTGGCTGTCAATAGACTTATTTGAATGCGTCCGTCTTGAGACATTACCCTGCTGTAAATTACAGCACCGTAAGCTTTTTCCGACGCATCACAGAATGCATGCAACTCCATTTCCCGGATGCTGCTGTGGTACCCTAACCATCTTGGAATGGATATGCCTTCAACCAATGGTAACTCTTCTTGAAACTGCTTCCACTCGTTCATTATTTCTGTGGCCACTGGTTGATCCCATGATTGCTGTTGTAACCAAAGTTGTTGAATTATTAATTTGGCTTTTATTACAATTGGCGCCAACCATTCTAATGGGTCAAACAAACCGGATATTTCTGACAAGATTACCCTCTTTGTAGGATTTGCATCAGCTCGAAGACTGACTCGAAACTTAAATTCGTCTGCCTTTGGACTCCAGCGTACTCCCAAGGTTTTCCTTGTTTCTCCTTCGTCGATCTCGAGTAAATTCTTGTCCTGTAAGTTATCTGGCAATTCTTCAACAAGAGCTGGGCTGTTGCTTGCCCATTTTCTGAGGGTAAACCCTCCATTTTTTAACATATTGATTAGACTTACTTGGAGATGCCTTGCTTCTTCTACGGAGTCAGTTCCCGACATTAAATCATCCACGTAGAAGTCCTTGGTTGCTACTTCTGCAGCCATTGGGTATATTTGTCTTTCATCCTCGGCTAGCTGCAAAAGGGTACGGATTGCCAGGTATGGTGCTGCTGTTGTTCCATAAGTTACAGTGGTGAGTTTAAATTCTTGAATAGGTTCGTCTGGAGAAAACCGCCATACTATCCTTTGGAGGTCCTGATCCTCTTCGGCTATCTTAATCTGACGATACATCTTTTCAATATCTGCCGAAAAAACAAATTTGTGTTTTCTCCACCTCAGCAGGATATGCTTCAAATCTTGTTGTAGTCTTGGTCCAGCAGTCATTAGCTGGTTTAAGCTAAGTCCAGTAGTGGTTTTTGAGAAAGCATCATAGACTACCCTTAATTTCGTGGTTGTGCTGTCTTGCTTTACTACTGCTTGATGAGGGATGAAGTAGGTTTTTCGTAGATTGGCTCCTGGTTGAACGCGTTTCATATGTCCTAGTTCTAAGTATTCCTTCATAAAGGTTTTGTATTCTTTACCTAGAACTTTATCTTCTTCTAACCGTTTCTCCAGTTGAATGAACCGTGCAATTGCCTTTTTTCTTGAATCCCCAAGCTTTTCTATTGGTTCCTTGAACGGAATTTTCACTGTATATGTACCATCAGCATTTCTCTGGTGGTTGCAGTTGTAGAATTCTTCGCATTCCTTGTCTTCGTTGGACATCATCTTTTCTGGTACAACTTCTTCAATCTCCCAAAATTTTGGGAGTTGTTCATCTTCTGCAGCACATGCGACCATGCTAAGAATTTTCCTTTCTTCTGATGGTGCTGTTGCATTCCCCGTGATGATCCATCCAAGTTCCGTGTTTTGCGCTAACAGGCCTCCGTTGAATATGTCTGCTCCTAGGATAACGTCTATTGGTCCAGGTTTCTGAAATGGTGGATCAGCCAACACCATATTCTTAAAGTCCTGAAGTTGATAGTTTTCGACTGATTTTTCTGGAAGTGACTTGGTTAGCTGTGGCAGTATCAGCATCTCACATATGATTGTGTAGTTGCTTGGAAATCGTGGACGTAGGTTTACAGTTAATCGTCCTCGGGCTGTACCTGCTCCTTTCTTGCCTAATCCAGAAATGTGCACTCTCACCTTTTCTTCTGGTAGACCCAGCGTTTGAGCTGCATCTCCTGTGATGAATGATGCCTGTGATCCGGAGTCTATCAGGGCTCTGAGATACTCCAAACTCCCTGAGGATGACTGGACCTTAATTAGGGCAGTTGCAAGCAAAACGTTGCGATGCTGTCTTCCTACTAGGCTTGCAACAATGTTTTCGTTCTTATTGGTTGCTGTAGCACTGGAAATTGCCGTTGTGGTCTTGGGAGGCTGTTGTTTGCTAAAATCTTCGTGCAAAAGCCAATGATGTCTTTTATTACATACCTTGCATTTCCCTAGGCAAAAGTGTCTGGAGTTATATTTTCCTGTAGGCTTGAAGCAGTTTGAACATAATTTTTTATTCTTTATGAAGTCCCAACGTGCGGATATATCTAGATTGCTAAATTTTGGGCAGGATTTAATGCTGTGTGATCCTCCGCAGTGGAAGCACGATATGTCAGCAGTGTGGTACGTCTTCACTGCCCACCGATCCTGGTGACTTTCCCATATTTTCCCAATTCCTTGTTTTCTGGGTTCGAGTTTGTTCCGTCTTTGTACAGCTTCCAGCGACTGAAATCTTGTTTCTAAGAAATTCAGTAGCTGCTCGAATTTTTGCACTTCTCTTGGTGCCGTTAGTGACTGCTCATACAGTCTGTTGGTTTCCTTGTCCAACTTCCGTGTCACTATATGACACATGATAGGCCCCCATGTGGCCGTTTCAATTCCTAAGTTCTCAATTGCTCTTAGGCATTCTGCAGTCGTGTCATGGAGTTTCTTGATCCCTTCTGCAGATTCGTTCGAAATACTTCGCAAGTAGCAGCCTGGTGTTGTCGTATCTGTTCCTTATAATGAACCATGCAGACTCGTAATTGGCTTCAGTTGCCTCCAGGTGTTGCACTAACTTGCTGGCTTCCCCTCGTAACTGTGACTTTAAGTAATGCATTTTTTCCGCCTTACTTAGTCGTGAATTTTCATGAACAATTCTTCGGAAAATATCATGAAAGCTAGGCCATGCTTCGTAGGTCCCTTCAAAAAATGGAATTTTAAGAGTAGGCAACACTATATTCGCATGACTGTGTTCCTTGACACTTTGAACCTCTCCATCCTGGATGTGTTGGTACAGGACTACAATTATTTCGTTGACCATCTTCTTGGTCTCACGGAACTCCTTGTCGTCGTAGCTACCGTGGGATAGTATCTCCTCGTTTAGAGTTCTGATGTCATCCCAATCATCCTTAAAATTCTTAATGTTGTATTCACAATACCTTTTACTGCATTCCTCATTCAACCTATTCCAGACTTCCTGAATGTCGCTTTGGAGTGAATTCACCTTGATCTGTAGCCTTCTTATTCGAAACTGTCCCTCCTTGTCAGCACATGCGGTCGTATCTTCTTTTGGTCCAGCTGGCTGCTGTGAACTTTCACCTAGTGTGGCTAGATTTTCTTCGCACTTGTCGAGCAGGGCAACCCCTTCATTGTAAACGTCTTTGGTTTGCTGAAAAAAATTGTTTTTAAAATAAGGGTGTTCTTCCTCGACTTCCTTCGCCAGGTCTGAATGGTTGGCCTCAAATTCTTCCCAAAGTTGTTTTAGGGTGGATCTGCGAGCGGTGATATATGCTGCATTTTTTCTTGATGGGCCATCCTTCCTCACGTTGATAATCTGCCTGCGAATGGATTCTGCTAAATCTTCTTGGGTTGTGAAAATCTCCCGTCGCTGCGCCATCGTAACGGTCTTGTTCGATGAGGGCTGGTACGTTTTAAGGGATTACTGGACCAAATGCTAGGGGCAGGAACGTTGAAAGGCTCGAAATATCAAATACTAGGGGCAGGAACGTTTTAATGGCTTGAAGGACCAAAATGTTCAGGGTGGAGCTTGTAATGGACTGTATGAATTTAATTTGGACAGTTGCAGGAATATCTTAGGGGTGCAGGAATTAAAAAGGGGTGCAAACCAACGGTCTCGTGCGGTCTCACACGAGATGATGTACCAAAAAAGACCTGGGGCCGTTGGTCAGCGTGACACAGTGAAACAAGACTTCAAACTGTATATTTATTGACTAGAATATTTTTCTATTTATACATATAAAAATACTGACTTAGCTTACAAAGTTTAATATTTGCCCTAGTTTCAGCTCGCATATGCACTTGCGTATTCAATTTCATAACAAACAAACTTGCAGAGTGCCGAATTGCAGGCTATTCACCGGTCATTCGAGCACTGATTACATTACTGCTGACGCTTTGCTAAGCATTTTCCGTATGCGATATGTGTTTGTGAAATATTTGCCTAATTAAATTAAAAGCATTAAAATTTATGTTTGGTTCCTAAACAATCTTAGTTCAAGAGTATCTGAATAATACATTCCCAAATAGACTGTAGACTGGACGAGCAACCATTTTGTAGCCATCTAAATCTCCAAAGCTCTCTCCCAATAATTTCTTCTTATGAGGCAACATAAAATCGAAACGATTTGGGGAAATTGAATTTAAAAATTGAAGAGGCGTTTCAGAGTATCAGCCATAATATATTTGCTAATGTGTGGAGAAGTTTCTATGATAGCTTAGGTTATTGTTTAGCGCAAGAAGGCGGGCTCTTTGAACACGAGCTAATTTAAGGTTCTTGAATTGTGTTTTTTTAAATAAAAAAAGTTTTACTTTTGTTTGAATCTTTTTTACTATGATTTAATTTGATCAGAATAAATTGCTTATTTCGTCAGAATGCATTTTACTTTGTGAACTACCTTTTTTTACTTTACAGTTAATCTGTAAGAATTTTGTTCTTAAAATCCGAATTTATCATCTAAATTTAATCACAGAATAAGACAGTATCTCATGCAACATATCTGTGATATAATCATTTACAAAAATTACATTATGCGTGTGTAATAACCCGCAAGAAATTGCTGTTATAATTATAAACCTTATAGATTTTAAGTTATCACGAGGAAGAATAAATCAAAGCCGCCCCTGCATAAATTACATTTATCGCGAAGCAAAAGTTCACTTGGTAAAGAACGAAAAGCTACGTTGTCGTAATCAGAAGAAGCGGTTGAATTACATCCGGTGCTCAGCAAGCTAAAGCTTTCTGAGAATAGAGAATGTCGATTTGACACTTAGTGCAAACCCGCGTGGGATATGCCGAATTCGCAATCCCAGAGCGTGCGACGTATAAGTCAAAATTGCAATTGAGCGAAACGAAAGGTCCGCTCGGGAAGCTTTTCGAAACGAAGGGGGCCGAAAAGAGTTTTCTTGGGGAGCCCGTGGGGCACCGCGAGGGCAGTTCGCGTCCAGGTCTCGAAGAATTAATTAACCCGTCGTTAACGATTTTCGGTGCAAATTCTAACTAAGTCCTAAACGCAACTTTTTGATCTAAAACTTAAGTGTTTGTGTAGTGCCCAACAGTAAGAAAATTCAGATATTCTAGGGGACCCGGGACTCCCATCCGTTTCAGCCGAACTCAATTTAAATTATCATAACTAAACACGGTCGCGCCGTTTAAACTAAATAATAATCAAATCGAGGGGAAGTAGCCCAGCACAGGAGAAACAGGTCAGACTTAATTATTGTTATTTATTAAGCAATTCGAAGGGCCGCCGCTAGATTTATTCTTTTCCTTCCAAAGTAAATTGATGTCATAAACGTTATGCGTAATTCTGATCAATCCTATTTACGAAACTATAGCTAATTAAGCCTAGAGGCTTTGGGCGAATAACCAGTGCAATTGGGCAGAATTGATACTTGTTTTTCAATATAGTGTAATATTATTTTTGGGCGTTTTATTTTATTGAAATTAGGCTTTAGAACCCCTAAATTAAGAGTAGGGTTCAGCGATTGAGTTATCCTCCTAAGAAGCGAAATTTGTGGTCTTAGAGGGAAAACTACCCCTAAGACCACCAAGAAGGTTACAGCCCCTAACATAAGGGTTGCAATACGTTACACTGGTGGCAACGAACCCCTATAACTCGGTTGTTCAACCCCTATACCTTCAGGAAGGCCGAAAATACACCCTTAAAAACTTAGAATAATTTTTTTTCGCTTTTATAAAAATTTAAACACCTAATTTACATCTGCCAACCCTCATACGGGCGGCAGCGAACAAGAGTTATTTTCGGATTTCAACCCATAACTGAAAAACAACCTCTAGCGGAAATTTCAGCACGAAGGAGTTTTGCAAGAAATTTTATCGGTTGGTAATACGCAGGGTAATCATAGGTTGAAAAAATTTGTCAGCAAAACAATCATAGCTTGGTAAACTAAATGCTACAACCCCCATAAGGAATTATTCATTTAAAGGAAATTATATTCTGGAAGGATTACAGCGAATGTCCGCAAATTAATAGGTGCCTTTAACAATAATTTACGCTTGCAGGAAATGTAAATAATTTTATTTTTGTGCGATTTTATGTGTTTTTTTCCGTTTGTCCTCTAGGAGCAACAAATTTTGGTAGGTTTTTGTGTATAATAAGACAACAACAATAATTATGAAATTTCAACGGTGTTACTATTAATTCTAACAATTCGAACGCTCTAAACTTAGCACTAAATTTTACCCCCGACACTGTGAAAGCGGTACAAAGGGGCTAAAATCTGGTAGGCAAATAAAACAATTTTAAAAAATTTTCCTATTAATAATCTGCAACAATCAGGGATAACAGTCTCAATAAATACAATTCCTGCATTATTTTGGCACTAAAGATCGTTTAAAACTTTTCCAAGGGTGGCACACATAGGCGTCGCATAAATAAAATCAAACATAAACTTGTAAAAATTATTATTATCAGGACAAGTACAAAAGTAATAACGTAGTGAGTCATAAAGGCAATTATTTTACTCGTTTAACCGAAAAATAAGTTCACAATTTATGGTATTGAAAAAATTTCACACATAGGTGCATATATATACGGATTTTTAAATAATCGGTGAGCACTGAGCTAAAAATTTCGCAAATCATAAAGTAATTAGCGTATAAAGGCTATATTTTCAAATATTTTAGGTCATAATTTAAAATAAAATGGTATCGCACGCAACAGCTACTGAATTGCCGTCGGGAGGTCAATCAACATTACAACCCTTTGTCACTCTGGGCATGATAGCATCCACAGTGGAAAGTTTTAGCGGCAAAAACAATATTAGGCAATATTTTGAAAAATTAGACCAACGAGGCATTCTGGACAATTGGTCGGATGGTACAAAATTAAACATTTTAAAATATAGGCTAGCTGGGGATGCTTACAGTTATTTTAGAACCAACCAAGACCTCGACAGCTTAAGTTATAATGAGTTAAAGGAAAAACTAATAGGCAAGTTTACACCAGCAAAAATACCGGGCGAAGCCCTCATACGGCTTGGTAAATGTTTTCAAAGATACGATGAATCAATAGCTAATTATGTGTTGCGATCAAAAACGTTAGGCACAGAGATTTTAACAGACGATTTAAAACATGCGACGGACAATGAAAAGCCAGGTTTAAGGAAGAAAAACGGGGAATTACTTTTAAATCAATTTCGAACAGGGGTACACAAAAACATTTTGAAACAACTGGGTCCTCTATTAATGCGAACCGAGAACGTAGATTTGGACAAAGCGGAACAATTTGCCATTCAAATTGAATTATCAGACAAAATGTTTATGAATAAATATAATAATAACACAGTTTTTACAATGCGCGCAACACAAAGCAGAAATTGTTTTAATTGCGGTCGTAATAATCACATAGCACAAAATTGTTATTTGAAGTTTAGGCAACATCACCAAACAAGAAACAACGACTTCAGGTTTAGCACAGGGCGGAACCAGCCAAATTTTTACAAGGCACGAAATAATGCAAATTCTAATGTTAGGTCAGAAAAATTTATGTACTGTTTGAGGCTTTCGCGGTTACTCGAATTATTCTCTTTAGCATAGAATTTCGGCTTAGACCGCGTAGTATTTATATATGAATACCCAGCATTTTTTGGTTTAATGTGCCTTGCACCTTGTGAAGTCGAGCAAAAACCCGCGCGATGGCCATGCTCTCTGGTGGCTCGTGTAGTTTGAGTATCTTGAGAACGAGGATACTTAGGCAGATTTGGCCGTTTTGCTGTTTGTGCATCCATATTCACTAACGTTTCGCAAGACCTTGCAGCTTGCATCATCAGAGTGAAAGTCGCACTGCGGACGAACCAACTTATAATATAACATATTTTTTATAAGCCCCAAAGCGGGGTTAATACAACTAATCAAATGACAGGGAGGCAGCGGCCCCCTTGTAACAATTACACGGGAAATAACACAGGAAGGAACTAGCAACAACAAAATAACTTTCAACATTATAGAGGCACGTACAAGAAGCGACAAATAAATTACAACAGTAGGCAACATATAACAAAATATAATGGGAATGGCGCGGAAAATAATAGAAATTACAATCCGACGGCTAATGCGAGCAGCTACCAGGGAAACTTTAATAGGCGAGACCCGGAAAGATTTCGAAATAACATAAATACAGTAAGTAATTTAAACATGGCAGGGCTTCGTTTGCAACCCCAAAACGGATGCCAGGCAAAATTGTAAAACAAAACATTCATGCAAACAACACTTACTTCATCCCTCATTTAGGAAACGATTATTTGCAAGACACACCTTGCATAGTAAATTTATTAATAAACGGTATATACACGCCATTATTATTGGATAATGGATCTGCAGTAACAATGTTAAAAGAAAAATTTGTTAACAATTGCAATATTACTTTGGAAGATGACATTTATTGGTTAGGAATTTCGGTGCCTGCAATAAAGGCATTAGAAACTTCACAAGTAAAATTTGGCGTTTGGCCAAGGGATATAACACAAAATTTTAAAGTTATAATATGCAGGGATGAATTGGGGGTTAGTACAGCAGGAATTTTAGGTCGCGATTGGCTAATTAAAAATAAAGCGGTTATAAATTTTTACAACTGCACCCTAAAAGTATGGGGCAGGGAGTTACCAATTTTACGCCAATCCGAACTAGAGTGGAACATTTTAAAGAAGGGGTACAACTTGAGGAATAGCGAAATAGGTACGGAGGAGGGATTAACTAGGAAAAATATCGATACACAAGAAGAAGACAACGCAAATATTTTAGAAGAAAGAAAACTAAGGGAAAATAGCTGGCAGAATACAAAAATTGAAGAAATTTCAGGGATTCCAGTCACCCCAGCTAGGAGGGAAAAACGACGGAATACTCACAGAAGCTAAAGTTGGAAATTGTGGGTCTCAACCACCGAAAGAGGTTCGAGACGGAGGTTGCACTTAGCAACATTGCTCGCTCTTGGATAGTCCAGGAGGCGGAGCGACACAATCCAAAGGGGACTCTCAAGAAAAAGCTGTAAGGGAACCTAATCCAGGACCCACAGCTAGAGAAGCAGTAAGGAGGAACAAGGCAAGTAAAACCAATAAAAAGATGGATGTCATACAGGCTGATCACCTAGACGCCATCTTAAACTCTTCAGAGCTCTCTAGGAGGATATTGGAATGAACGCCGAAAAGGTCATAGAAAAAAGTGACCAAGAACTGGAGAAAAAGTTCAGTAGTGAAGCCGGGGTTCACATAAATAAAGATGCTAGAAGAAAGCATACAAAGGGAAATGCCAGAGAAGTAGGCAATATTTTTATCCATAGTGTTGGAGAATTAAGTGAAGAAGTAAAAAATAAAGACTTGCACACAAATTTCATGGAAAGGCAACGCATGTACAGAGAAAACAAAGCTTTGGACCTGCAGCAAGAATACGAAAATAAAGTAAAGAAAGAAAAATTACAGAGGGATCCCTAAAAATGGTAAGTACAAAGGTAACCAAAAACAAAGAAGAATTTCAAGGAAATAATAAAAAAGAACAAGTAAATTTGGTAAGTGAAAAAGCTTGTGTATCGAAGAAACAAAAATTATACGAAGAAAACAAAGAAGACAAAATCCCAGAAGTCAAGAATTTGGAGAACACGAAGGAATACGAAATAAAATTAGTAGAAGATTTAATACTACCCACCCGTGCCGAAATAAATTGTGAAACCAAAAATATGAATTTCAAAAATATTAAAAAGCAACAAATTCTGCTAGAACCGACACCTACAGGAATAAACGGTGTATTTGCAGCAAAAACCCTAACGAAAAATAAGGAATGGTTAACTAAATAAAACTGGTCAACCTAAATAATTAGAAAGAAATTTTAAGGAAAAATACAGTGGCAAAAGCGGAAGAAAATTTCAATGTAATATAAAAGAAGGAAAATGCAAAGGAATATCCAGTTACAGCAATTCAGAAATACCAAGAAGATTGGATTATGGAAAAATTCAAATTAGAACACTTAGAAAAATACCCAAAAGGATTAATCTGCGAATTAATAGCGCGCTACAGCGACATCTTCTCGGACGGAGTAAATCTAACCACAGCGCACAACGTAAAACACAAAATAATCGTGGAAAACGACCAACCAATAGCGAAGCGTCCGTACAGAGTTCCATTTCACCACAGAGAAATATTAAGGAAGGAAATCGATAGGTTGCTAGAAGCAAAAATTATTAGGCCATCAAGCTCACCATGGAGTGCACCAGTCACTTTAATCGTGAAAAAACAACCCAATGGAGAAGACAAAGTAAGGTTGTGCGTGGACTACAGGGCCCTAAATGCTGTAACGAAGAACGACGTGTATCCACTACCATTACTACAGGATGCGACGGATTATTTGGCAAATTCAACTTTATTTAGCGTTTTTGATGTAATTTCAGCTTATCACCAAATCGAAATGGAATAAAATAGCATCCAATATACAGGATTTTCAACACCTGACACCCATTACGAATTTTTACGGCTTCCTTTCGGCTTATCGAATTCCCGATAACATTTCAAAGGTTCATTTCGTTCACATTAGCAGGTTTAACAGGGAACACTTGCTGGGTATATTTAGACGACATTTTGGTACATAATTTCCTAGGAGTAGAAGACCACATACAAAAACTAAGTGTAGTATTCGATAGGTTACGGGAGGCCAATATAAAACTAAAACTAGATAAATGTAAATTTTTGACAACCGAAGTTAAATACTTAGGTCATATAATTACACAAAAAAGGATTAGACCGGATCCAGAAAAAATTGAAGCAGTTAAAAACTTTCCATTACCAAAATCAGTTAAAAATATTAGAGAATTTTTAGGATTAGCAGGATGGTACAGAAAATTCATAGCAAATTTTCCTCACATTTCAGCACCACTAACTAATTTAACGAAAAAGGATGTAAAATTTCAATTAGGAAAGAGGCACTAGAAGCCTTTGACAAACTAAAAAATGCAATCACTTCAGACAGTATTTTAGCTTATCCAGATTTTTCAAAACCTTTTATTTTAGCAACCGATGGCAGTAATTCAGGCATGTGAGCAATTTTAAGTCAACATCACGACGGTTTCGAAAAACCGATAGCTTTTGCGAGTAAATCATTTAATAAAGCAGAAAAAAGTTATACAGTTTCAGAAAAAGAACTGCTTGCAGCAATTTTTGGAATAAAACAATTTCGATGCTACTTATATGGTAGAAAATTCACTTTAATTACGGATCATAGACCCTTGAAATGGCTTTTAACGGCAAACCATCAAAATTCGAGATTAGCTAGGTGGTCTTTATTATTAGGCGAATATAATTTCGAAATTATGCATAGACCAGGTAAACAACACGGTAACGCAGACGCATTAAGCAGAGTTTACGAAGAAAATTGCATTGAGGTAAAACATAATGAGCAAAGTCAATGCATTTTAACGTTTGAAGAATTTTTGGAATTAAACAAAAACTATAAAATATTAAGCGAAAATGTCACAGAAAAAGAAGGAAACCTATTCACTTGTCCGGAACATTATGCGCTAGCACACTGCGTATCTCAAAATTGAGAAATGAGCAAAGGCATTGCTTTAGAATTCAAATATATTTTTGGGTCAATTACTGAATTGCAGAATCAAAATAAATTAATAGGTGAAGTCGCAACGTTAAAACTACCAGAAAGAAACATTTATTAGATGGTCACAAAATCTCAGCATTTCACGAAGCCAACTTATAAAACACTATGGCACACTCTAATAAATTTAAGGAATTGCGTAATTGAAAATGGGGATACATTTTTAGCTATGCCACAAATAGCATGTGGACTCGACACATTAAAATGAAATATAGTATACAAAATAATCAAATAAATTTTCTATTATACGCCAATCACAGTCATAATTTATAAACTAAACCCAAATAACATTACAGTAAATATAATCAATCCAGCGGAATTAGAATTAACTCCAGTTTGGGATAGAGAACTAATTAAAAAGGAACAAGAGAAGGACACTTTTGGCAAAGTGTCAGGGAGCAAATCAATAACAATGCCAAAAATTCAAATTTTTACATAGACATCGAAGGGTTATTGTATAAAAGTATGGGAAATACGGATTGTTTAGTAATTTCAAAATCATTTATAAGAAAGGTTATTCACAATTTTCACGATTTACCCATTTTTGGTCACCAAGGTCAACTAAAAACAATTTCGAATATTAAAACCAGATGTTTTTGGCCAAATATGAATCAACAAATTATTGATTACGTGAGCAAGTGCCACATCTGTAATCAAAGAAAAACATCACCACATCTAAAACCCGCACCTATCCAAAATTTTGACGAAATTTCAAAACCATTTGTTCTATGGACATTACAGGTCCTTTTGTCAGTTCATTCAATGGAAACAAATATTTACTAACGTTTATAGATCACTTTTCTAAATATATTGAAATCATTCCGATTCAGGATCAAAAAGCTACCACATTAGCGAAAGCCCTATTTACTAAAGTAATAGCACGTCACGGCACAATGCAAAAATTAATTTTAGATAGAGGCACAAACTTTTTATCACTAGTAATAAAAGAACTTCTAAAATTTATAGGAATAAATCATTCACAAACAACAGCGTATCATGCGGCTAGTAATGGCGCCATTGAACGCATACATCGAGTTTTAAAAGACTTTTTCGCTATGCACATTAATCAAAAAGGTTAACAAGATTAGGACGAATAGATCCCGTACTTTCAAATCGCACACAATTTTTGGACCCATTCATCCACAGGCTTCTCGCCATACTTTTTAATACATGGCCGAGACCCTGAATTATGCGGACGAAAATTATGTGTCAGAATTAATGACAAAATTAAATGTTACCTTTAACTTAGTAAAAGAAAATTTAATGAAAGCAACAAAACAAAGGGAAGTTCAATATAATAAGAAAACAAAAGAAGTTAAATTACAAATAGGAGATTTGGTTTATTTATACGATCCTACGTCAAAAATAGGATTATCAAAAAAGTTAATGAAACCTTGGATAGGACCTTTTCGAATTATAGAACAAAAAGGCCCAGTAACTTTCAAAATTAAACAATTATATAAAAATAAAGAACAAGTGGTGCATGCTAATAGGTTAAAGTTATGCAAAGGCTTTAACACAGCTAAAATTTTAGAAATTCGACCAAATTCCGTACAATTTTCCCCGGACGAGGAAATTAATAATCTGTTAAACGACTGGGAGATAAGTGAGTCAGAGGTAAGTAGCGACGAAGAAAACTTCGACAATCCTACACCTAAAGACGTGAGCTTAAGATTATTACAAGGGTTAGACCAGTGTAGGAAAATACAAGACAGGTTAGACAAAGAAAAGAAAAAGAGAAACTGGAGATTAGAGGTAAATCGACAAACCAGAAATCTAGTTTCTCAAAATCAGCAAGCCATGGACGATTGGCAAAATTTAGGATCTGTCAATCGAGGCGGACTACGTCAGTCATCCAGGATCCGTAAGAGATCCGACCGTTAAAAGATTAAAAGTCACTGCAAATTTTATTCCCTGTGTGGAAAACGGGGTTTAGAATATTTCCACCGCTTAGGAGTCTAGCGGGTTGTAAAAGACGACCAATAGACGTCCAAAAAATAAGGAACGAATAAGAAAAAACAAGGTAAATAAATCAATATAAAGTACTTCAGATTTTTTTAATAATGTCGGAATAAAATAACGGACCAATGTACATGATTATTCAACACTATAATGAACGAACCAATGAAAATTGTTCAATTTGTCAGAAACGGCCAATCAAAATTGACTGTCTTTGAAAACACCTAGGGCCGGTTGCAGAAAGCAATGTTAAGTCTGGTGTTAGCTAACATCGCGTCAAAGTGAACAAAATCGCATCAAATTTTGTTTACTAATGTATTAGTTACCATAAGCATTTGAGATTTGATGCGTTTTTGTTCACTTTGACGCGATCTTAGCTAACACCAGACTTAACATTGCTTTCTGCAACCGGCCCCTAATGTCACAGTGTTTTCACGCGATCCCGATTGGTTTCAATGATTTCAATTTAGTGAGTAGCCCTTGACTGACATTTTACCAAAACGTCAAAGTGAAGTTTGCAAATCAGCGTCGTTCTAAAAACTCTTAATAAGCGCGTTGGAAGCTCCAGTATTGAATTAATAGTGGAAAACGTTAAAAATGTGTGCTGTCGAACACGGTAAAAGTAATCTACCCATATTGTTGAATAATCTTTAAAAATACCACTCAATTTGCATGTGAACGAAAAAAACTCTCAAAAAATTTTCACCTTTTGTGGTATTACCCTTGATAATTTCTCAAAGTCAATAATATTAAAACAATTTTTCTTATTCGGTACCCAAAACAATTAATAACTACTAACAATATTTTTTAAAGTAAAATATCAGGGTACAGTTACGTAAGGAAAAATAAATAATGGGAATTAATAATAAGTAGGAATAATAATATTTTAAAGCTTACTAACGTAGTAAGAATTACAAGGAAATAGAATAATGGGAAATAATAATTTAAAACATTTTTAAACATAATTACTTTATTACTAATAATAAACAGCGAAGCTAAAAGGAGAAACAGTTAGTTTATCATCTATGAATAATTTTAATTTTCATTATAATATATGAATATTTTTTTTTCTCTTCAAGGATCAAACACTTGTTTTGTTTCTCATTTGAGTTTCAGTGGGAATGGTTTAAATGAAACTTTTTTAACTAAGAATTATGAAATTTATAATTAAGTGATACTCTTTGCAAATTAATCTTTTTTTAGACGACCACATATGAAAGTAACATTATCGCGACAGCAGCCTACTACAGAAAGTTGACAATTTCATACACTAGCACGATATTATATCGTGCTAGTCATATCGTAACGGCACAAAGTTATTCACATTACGGCCTTATCACGGCCTGCTTAATTGTGTGACAAACGTCACTTTGACGTTTGTCACACAATTAAGCAGACCGTGATTCAAATAATCCAGACGCTTTTGCTTTATTCGTTGCTCTGCTTCCAACAAGCTCTAATTTTTTATAATTGTACCAATAATAATATAACGATCAATTTTGCAAACGAAATAAAAACAATTCTTAAAAATAGAATTTACTTTGAGTAGTCGTCTAAAAAATAGTGTTCATAACACGCCCGAAAATGCAAATATCTGTGCTCGTGTTTTAGATCCACTCGGGCTTCGCTTCGCTACGCCCTCGTTTGTCTAATCAACACTCGCACGATACTTGCTACTTTCGACGCTTGTCATGAAAATAACTATTGCACTATTAATATGAATACGAAACTAAAAAAAGAAACGGTTGCTTAGGCAAATAGAAACCAATTTTAATTTTCAATATAATAACATATGAATAATTTTTTTTAATTTTAATTTTCAATGATTATCAACTTGTTTTATGTTTCTCATTAGAGTTTCAACATTAATGGTTAAACCAAATATTTGATTTTAACTAATAAGATTAATTTGGTAATTAGAAACATTACTTATTCAAAATTCATTATACAGTTAAGTTAAAAAATGCTCATACCGTTGTTAACACTAATACCAAATGAATAGTGCGCGTACAAGTTCACGATTATAACGTACAAAGGAACAAACTCAACAACATTACATCAGTATCCAGCCAGGACATAGCCGATTTCCCAAATCCACACCAGGACTACAAGGAAAAATCATACAAAGGAATGAATTTAAGCAATATAAAGTTTACGCATTTTTGGTAGAGGTTACCTAAAATATATCCCAGTAGGGGATGCATTAAAGTTCCTTAAAGGAAGCCGAAGGTCAAAGAACCGCTATTAAGGCACCAGGAAAATACCCCAATGTGGGATGCATTTAAGGTCCTCAAGGACAAGAAGAATGACGAAGTGTACATAGATACGAAAATATAAGAATTTGTAATGAAGTAAGAGAAAAAATAATAATGGTACCACTACAGCAATAGGAAGCGTAGTAGGTGAAGTAACCGAATACGCCAAATGCGAATGAGGATCGTACAATAAAGACGATCACTCGTAGTCAAAAGTTATAGTAACTACAGCAATAAATAGGAATACGAAGGATTATTATGCTACATTTAAATGGGAAGGAAAGTAAATTAACTTAAATTCAAAAGTTTCATGCGAATATACAACAGTGATTGTGTAAATTCCAGTTATGAAGAAATAGTATGGGATTACTACAAGACACTGCCTATGACAAAGGGCTCAGCTAATGTACCATGGGAAAGCAGAAGTAATATCGCAAATAAAGAAAATAACGACTCAAACCTTAGTAATCGAAGAAGGAAGATAACATTTTCACCGCATCATTATATAAAATCAACCACTTTATACGGTTTTCCTCCTTTAATTATCCTTTACTCTGGAGGCCGTCATACCTGCAACAATAGCCTCTGTTACACCATCCGTTTCCTTTACCATTGGAAATAAATTCCAAACACAACTATTAGTAAATAATAAATAATTAATAATTAAATCATAAATAAATATAAAAACGAAGATATACGAATAATAATATAATAATTAATAAATAACCAATACAAATAAATAATAAATAAAGATGAAGCTAGAAAGAAATATTAAGATGTACGACTAATTGAATAAAAATTTATAAAGGCCTCAACATGAATTGAAAAAGGTAGAAAAATAGGATAATGCAGAGGAAGTAAACAAATTATCGGAAGGAAGAAGACCGAGCCGAAAAACAGCAGCCTACAGCCGAAGGATGACACCCCACGTCAGCATAGTAATGAAACGCGAAGTGCGGGAGTGTTTCAAAAGCAGAGTATTAAAACAAAATTAGTGGACATATCATAATAAAAATGAGTGTAGTGCGAAGTCAACTGCGTCAAGAGAGCAATAAAAACAAGTGAGCGCAAAAAAGACACAGTATGAGGCATAAAGACACTTTAGGGCAATAAAGTAAGGAAAATGAGTCAATATAACCAGCAGTAATATTTAATTTCATTTGCAAGTCAAGGGTTTTTGTTAAAAAAAGCAGACATGTCCATAAGGACATGCCTACTTTTAAAAAGCGGGGAGTAGTGTAACAACCCGCAAGAAATTACGGTTATAATTATAAACCTTATAGATTTTAAGTTGTCAGGACGAAGAATAAATCAAAGCCTGAAACAAATCTTTAGCTGCGGCTATTTGTTTCGTCATTTATTCATTTCCGGGCCAGCCTGTATATTTTCACTTGAGTTATAATTCGCTGTATTTCAAACGATATCAAATCTTGTTCGCGCAAAAGTGCTGGTTTTGGTTTTTCCGAAATTCACTTGTTATCGCTCTGCGCCAGCGAGCAGCTATTCCGTTGTTTAGCGGGCATTCGATTTCTGCATTCGGTTGAAGTAACTTGCTTCTACGAAAGCATTTTTGCGTGCTACTGCACCAATTATTAACTAACTTCGTTTGTGAGCTGATGACTAAGAGCAGGTATGTCTACGCTAATTGTTTGATATTCATTTCCCGTTTTTTTATCAGCTCTTTGATGTCATTCTTCAACGTCATTTTTAAACGCCATTCTTAGATGCCGTTTTTAGACGACTTCTTATTTGGGTCTCCTAATTAACACCATAATTAATAACTTGGACCCGCAACTCCTTTCTGGAATGTCAATTTCGGCCACGAGTTTGATGCTGCTGTCGGTTGTACGCTAAGCTAGTCCTGGACTAATTCAGTGCCTGCCGGCAACGTTTTTTATCACCACCCATGTTAGTCTTGTTTCAACGTTTGTTGATAACCACGTCCGCCCATGAATTGTTGGCTGAATCGATTTTAACGACACTTCAGATTTATAATTTACAAATCTAAACTCCGTTAACATGTAATGTATTAATTGATCACAAATCTACGCATTACACATTTAAAACATAATGTATTAATTGTTCACAAATTTACAATTCACAAATTTAAAGTTTTGCTAAATGAATACGTATTAAGAATTTTGTAAAAAGTGCCCTCACTCCATTTTATTATCATTTCCGAGATAACGGTTAAAACATATGACAGTGGTAAGCTTACTCCTTCATTGAGTTGTGATCACATTCAATCCAAGAGCCCAAAAGAGGTTCGCATATTTTTTGTGCGTGCTGCATTTTCAGCATTAGTAATGTACTGTATTATATACTGTATTTAAACCTTGTGATAAACAATTTACAAACCTAATTACGATGTTGCGAGCAACTATTAATTATTAATTAAATAAACCTAATTGTTGCTATAATTTTATTTATTTGTCGAAATCTGTGATTTCTGGCGCCCTGTCTTTTTTTATTATTATTAAAAGAGCTTGCAGCAGTTCAACTGATGATAGAAATCTGCGACCCAAAGCCGCCGAATTGGAAGCTAGCTAGGTCATTGCGGTGAGTAAGAACATTTCAGAGCTACCGTGGTGTATAAATGATAAGGGGGTTGATCTGCGATTATACTACCATTGATTATTATTAGTAATCGATCACAGGTTGGCTTCTTTATTGTTTCACTGGCGCCAAACGTGTGGGGCTCAACTTTGGTATTACATCAGCTGTGCAACCTGCAATTCTCTAAGATTTTGACCAAATTATTTATTTCAAAATGAACGTTAACGCACTTCGTGTTGATGAGTTACTCTATGAACTACTGTTCAGAGGCTTAGATAGGGACACGGTGGAAAGTATGAACGTCGACCAACGTCGTAGAACTCTGCATGTAAAACTGTTACTAGAAAAGGCTGACCCTACGTTGCTTAGCGCTTATCAATTAGTAGCACCCTTTGATGTACAATTCGAACTTGATGCTTGTAAAGCCAAACTAACTGAACTTTCGGTGTTAGTTACTGCTTTCTCTGCGGCACCTTCTGATTCAGAATTTGCTCGGCTTGATACGCGGCTGACGCATTTGTATTCACGACTAACCAGGCTACAACCCTCTTCTAAATTAGAACAGGAGCATGCTACTCTTACTAGTCAATGCTTAGATTTATTACAGTCACTTAGTAATGAGCATGACGATTCGCAATTACAAGTAGATTCTTTGCCCTCAAATGTTGATGCCACTAATTTTGTTGATTCTGTTAATACAGTAGCTCCACCTAATTCTGACCCTATTGAACCTATAGTAGATAATATTGTTGACAACCCTAATATAATTGAAGCAGCTGGGTTAGCTTCATCTACATTCCAACGACCTAGGGTATCTTTTTCTGATGAGCACGTACATCCGTATCCTCCTTTTACACAACAACCTAGTATGTCAGCTACTGCTAATTTGCGAACTGAATTAGACCACAGTAATTACTCTACGACGTCTCTTCCTAGACATGTAGGTTTAGTTTCCGTACCGGTATGCAAATGGGGTATATCATTTAATGGAGACACGACTACCATGGGGGTAAATTCTTTCCTACAACGTGTCGAAGAACTTAGTGTAGCGCGTAACATTTTGTACTACCAATTATTTTCTAGTGCTGTTGACCTTTTTTCGGGTCGTGGGTTAGTATGGTACCGTGCTATGCATCACCGGGTTTCAAACTGGCACGAATTAGTAGCTACGTTGCGATCTGATTTTTTGCCAACTGATTTTGATGAAGAATTATGGGACGAGATTAAGAAACGCAAGCAGGGGGCAGATGAAAAACCTTCACTTTTTATTGCTGTGCTGCTTAGTTTATTTGATCGTTGACTCATTAAACCATCCGAATCAATTCAACTAAAGCATATTATGAAAAACTTGCAATTTTTTTACGCTACTCAATTATCTTTAACAGTAGTCCACGATATTGAACATCTTGCATTTTTGTGTAAAAAGCTGGAAGACGTTGAGATACAGAATATTAAATATCGCAATCCTGCTGTTGCTTCATCCTTGCAACTGAAACCTGACTTGGCTTACCAGCCTACTCCTAAAAAACCTGTGACACAGACTGCACAAATGACAATTAAACATCCTGGTCCTAGAACCAACCGTGCGAAAAGTACGACCACTTGTTGGAACTGCCGTAAATTAGGCCATACTTGCTCAGCAGATAAGACTATTTTTTGTTATATTTGCGGTCATACAAATAGTTATTTTGCCACTTGTCCTAAATGCCATCCAAAAAACGCAAAGTAAAGGGTAGATATCGCAGCCGATCTATTCCTTATCCCTATTATACTAAGGCTGATACTTTATCTTGGGAATCTTGGTTACGGACTGTGAATGAATTTTGCCGTATGACTTGTAATACTTTAGCCACCTTTACTAAACAACTTTCTGACAACCGTCCTTATTTAACCATTTATATTAATGGCGAACCTATTCACGCTCTTTGCGATACAGGGGCCAATCAAACTGTAATTGGGCGCAACGTTCTATATTTACTTCAGAGACATGATCTCAAATTGTGTAACAATAAGTCTCCGCTTACCTTGACTACTGCTGACAGTCAGCTACAAAATATTTTAGGTACTGTTGCCTTACCCATTACCATTGATGGTATTACTAGGTCCATCGATGCGGTTATTAGTGACTCAATTCCGTCTACACTAATTTTAGGTGTTGATTTTTGCTACGCTTAATGATGATTTAACAACCAATCAAATTCAAGTCAAGAGAGGCGTGCGTCAAGGTGACACTATCTCGCCCAAGCTATTTACCGTCGTCTTAGAAGATATATTCAGAAATTTCCAATGGGAACGAAAAGGTTTGAATATCGACGGAATGTACTTAAGCAATCTTCGATTTGCAGACGATATTGTCTTAATTAGTGACGACTTAGAAGAACTCAAAGACATGTTAACAGAGCTTCTCAGAACATCAGAGCGCGTGGGTCTGAAAATAAATGTCAAAAAAACGAAAGTTATGGGTCCATCCGAAGAGAGTGTCACCATAGGCAACAACATTCAGGTAGTGGAAGAATACATATGCTTAGGACATAAACTTAAGATTGGAAAAGAAAATCAAACCGCAGAGATCCCGCGGCGAACAAGTCTGAGCTGGGCTGCATTTGGGAATCTTAGCCATATAATGAAAAACACCAACATACCCATTAGCTTAAAAAGAAAAGTTTACGAGACATGTATACTTCCAGTTGCAACATATGGCTTAGAGACCATGACACTGACAAAAAAGAGTATGATAAAACTTAGAACTACACAAAGGGCTATGGATCGGCGTTAGTCTCCGCAAAAAAATAAATCACGAACAAATTAGACGAAGAACATAGGTGACGGACATAAACCAACGAATATTAAAAATGAAATGGCGGTGGGCTGGTCACGTAGCTCGACAGGAACCAAACCGATGGGACACCAGGATCATTGGATGCAGACCAAGACTTACAAAGCGGAGTAGAGGAAGACCACAAAAAAGATGGACAGACGACATTAAACAAGTAGCAGGAAAAAACTGGATTCAAACTGCCCAAAATAGAGACACATGAAGAAAACTTGAAGAGGTCTTTATCCAACAGTGGATAGACCAAGGCTGATGATGAGCAACTATTAATTATTAATTAAATAAACATAATTGTTGCTATAATTTTATTTATTTCTCGAAATCTGTGATTTCTGGCGCCCTGTGTTTTTTTATTATTATTAAAAGAGCTTCCAGCAGTTCAACTGATGATAGAAATCTGCAACCCAAGGCTACCGAATTTGAAGCTAGCTAGGTCGTTGCGGTGAGTAAGAACATTTCAGAGCTACCGTGGTGTATAAATGATAAGGGGGTTGATCTGCGATTATACTACCATCGATTATTATTAGTAATCGATCGCAGGTTGGCTTCTTTATTGTTTTAAGCCGCCCCTGCATAAATTACATTTATCGCGAAGCAAAAGTTCACTTAGTAAAGCACGAAAAGCTACGTTGTCGTTGCGGTTGAATTACATCCGGTGCTCAGCAAGCTAAAGCTTTCTGAGAATAGAGAATGTCGATTTGACACTTAGTGCAAACCCGCGTGGGATATGCCGAATTCGCAATCCCAGAGCGTGCGACGTATTAGTCAAAATTGCAATTGAGAGAAACGAAAGGTCCGCTCCGGAAGCTTTTCGAAACGAAGGGGGCCGAAAAGAGTTTTCTTGGGGAGCCCGTGGGGCACCGCGAGGGCAGTTCGCGTCCAGGTCTCGAAGAATTAATTAACCCGTCGTTAACGATTTTCGGTGCAAATTCTAACTAAGTCCTAAACGCAACTTTTTGATCTAAAACTTAAGTGTTTGTGTAGTGCCCAACAGTAAGAAAATCCAGATATTCTAGGGGACCCGGGACTCCCATCCGTTTCAGCCGAACTCAATTTAAATTATCATAACTAAACACGCTCGCGCCGTTTAAACTAAATAATAATCAAATCGAGGAGAAGTAGCCCAGCGCAGGAGAAACAGGTCAGACTTAATTATTGTTATTTATTAACCAACTAGAAGGGCCGCCGCTAGATTTATTCTTGTCCTTCCAAAGTAAATTGATGTCATAAACGTTATGCGTAATTCTGATCAATCCTATTTACGAAACTATAGCTAATTAAGCCTAGAGCCGTTTGGGCGAATAACCAGTGTAATTGGGCAGAATTGATACTTGTTTTATTATTATATTATTTTTGGGCGTTTTATTTTATTGAAATTAGGCTTTAAAACCAATAAATTAAGAGCAGGGTTCAGCGATCGAGTTATCCTACGAAGAAGCGAAATTTGTGGTCTAAGAGGGAAAACTACCCCTAAGACCACCAACAGGGTTGCAGCCCCTAACATAAGGGTTGCAATACGTTACACGTGGATGCGGCATCTGTGTTGAACATTTAGTTAAACAATCAACGCAGACGAACTGTGGATTAATATCATTAATATCAGATCACCTTCGACCAATTGTCCATCGGTCTTGGCGTCTTTTTAGGCAATCGTAAATTCGTCTTGATTTACTCGTGTTTGCAGTTCATTAATTTTCTCTGTATAAGGAATTGTAGCTGTTAAGTAATTCAATATACTTCTAAACACTGAGTGTATTCATTTGTGACGAGGGCACAGCCTACACTTGTCTTTAAAAGGGTGGTTAGGCCTGACCACTGTACGTCACATGTTATTGCAACCAAGAAACTTCATCTCCTGTCAGAAACAACGTTGGTTCTACAATGTTATACAACTTATGTTTCAAGGTGCGAATTGAACTAGTGCAAGAAATAATTCCCGAAATCGAAGACCTTCCCAAGGAGCATCGCGGAAACATTAGTCCTTCGAACCATACAATTCCCCGGTCACGGAAACTGGACTAATGGGAGGAAAATTGGTCTTTTCAAACTGGAAATTGGAAAAACGAGACACTGGTGCATCAATCAAGAGTCCTGGAACACACAGAACGGATCCAAACTTTGGGCAATTTGGGCAACTGGACCAGATCTGCCATTTCCACACGAAAATTTGTCAAGAACTTACAGCAAGATTGGTATGTACTTTTCTGTGAATAGATTGGGGAGAAGAACGAATTAAGCCGTCGCCAAGGAAAAGCATCCTATGACTCAGTACCAGAGGATTCCCGCCACAGAAGCGAGAATAATTTTAACAGCATACATTCTGCTAGAAATCTACGATTCCAAGGGCTTCCGCCACTCAGCAAGAAGATTCTTCAGCGGCATACGTCCCGCTAAGAAATTGGATATTGGAATCGGAAAAGTGGAAAGTGGTAAAATACTATTTAACTAGACCAGGTTAGTTCCAACGCCAGTAAAGAAGCTTCGACGACATAGAACCAATAATAAAGGAACAGAAGCAGCTGGCAGACAAAATGAGCCAGTTGCTCAGAAATATGAAGAAGGATTCCGGAAACAGAAAAAATCGACTGTACCTAGCCAATCGAGAAGATGAATTGGAAGGATTCTGGAGGACATTCGAGAACGATGACATCGAACTGCAAAAACGACTTTCAGCAGATCACGATTACATTAAAAAGGATTTCTACAGCCAGGAGAAATTAAATCCAGCCTGCGAAAAGAATAGCGGCCTAGAATCTGAGAAAATGAAAAACACCATCGAACAAGAAAGCAGATTTAAGAAACAAGAAACTAAAATACAATTATTTAACGAGGTGCTAGACGAGGCAGTGTCAGCATTGGAACAAGCCCAGACGAAAATGTTCTACGAGCATAAGGCCAGCAAGCTATGCGAGCAGTGGGAAAACATCACGAACCTTAATCAGGAGATCCTCGGATGTGAACAAGAAATTACTTGGGTCTACTTCACTGACGAAGTTTAGAATCAGATGTGAGAGTGCTATAAACAGGTCATAGCTGAAATATTCGATAAAATAAGTAGCATCCAGAGAAACGAACAGCCTCGACTACGCGAGGAGTCATTCATACCACTACCAAACGTTACCATGCCTATCTTTGAAGGAAGTTACGAAAATTGGACAACTTTCCAAGACATTTTTGGGCGACTTATCCACAACAATTCTACGTTAGGAAAAAGCTGAGAAGATGCAGTATCTCAAGACGTACCTCAGATGCCAGGCAAGTAAATTAATTAAACATCTGGACGACTCCGATGCTAATTACGAAACCGCATAGGACCTACTAACGAACAGGTACAATAACAAAGGAATTTTGTTCTCGAAATTTTTAGATAACATATTAGAGTTGCCCGATTTAAATTACGAATCAGCAGCCAGTTGTTACCACCAGCGGACAAAACAATTCAAAAGAACTAAGCAGCCTCGTCAGCAGGTAAAACAAACATTCCAACCAGAATGAAGTTCTCTTAGCCACGGCGTTTGTAAAAGTGAAAACAGCCGTAACATACTACGAACTGTTAAGGGCATTGGCATCGTTCATAACAAAAGAAGACTGCGAAAAAACCAAACTAAGGGTAGTCAACGGTGCCTCGTCCAAGACATCCACAGGAAAAAGCCCGAACCAGATGATGCACACAGGGCCAAGACTAAAACTAAATCTGGCGGGCATCCTTCCACGATGGAGGAAGTACAAGTACAAGTACACCGAACACCAGCAAGGATGACTTTGGCCTGGAGCCATTGTACTCGACACCGAAAGTCACGCCCGCTCGTCGCGAAGCATGCCCTGGCCAAAATGTTCAAACGAATGTTTGATCATAGACAAGACAACTTAGTAAAATTAAGTGAAATAATCATTGCTTGGTCATATTTTACACACATTGTGTACCGGCATTGCATTATTATGCAAACTGTCGTGGTTTTTGCCTATGTCAATAATAAGTTATGAATTTAAAAACATCAACACGACATACATTCAATTATATATAAGCAATTGTATCTGTTAAATAATTCAATATACTTCTAAACACTGAGTGTATTTATTTGTGACGAAGAAACAGGCTGCAATTGTCTTTAAAGAGGTGGTTAGGTGTGACCACTTTACGTCACACCTTATTGCAACCAAGAAACTTCATCTCTTGTTAGAAACAACCTGGTTCTACAATATTATACAATTTATGTTTCAAGGTGGGAATTAAACTAGTGCAAGAAATAATTCCCGGAACTATGCAAGTCGAAGGCTTGCATAAATTCAAGGAGCATCGCAGAAACAGATATATAATGCACTTACTATTTGACAGTTGTAGATAAGTAACTTTTGTCACACAATTCAGCAGGCCGGTCGTGCAGCTGGGTACGAGTCCCTGTCAGGTTGCTTTAATTTTTTAAGCTGCGTCATTTTGAAATGACAATTTCGAGGTCAGAACGACGAATAATTCCACGCCTATCAAATCTTGACTAACCTAAAACGGGAATACAAAAGATCACCGAGAAAATCCGAATTTCTGTGTGTATCAACAGAAATATTAGTTTCACAAGTGTTTTTTTTTCTATGTAAATACCTCCGAAAGGAATCTATGAGACAACTTAATGTAAAACAGGATTGCTACGACACGAAAAGAGTACGTGCAATATTTAAATATAACCTGCTAATATTGCATAGAAAAAGTTTATCTCTTGCTTATTCGGTTTCTTGTGCATTTGTATAGAACACACTCAGTTCTCTTATACCAAGCTCAAACAATACTTACATCCCATCTGTAGAACTTGAAATTCTCTGAAAAGCCCCAAAACCGCGTCTTATTATGCTGTCGGCGATTTTAAGAAATAGACTAATACCAAGGCGGTCTATATTGTTCCAGGCCATGACACTGGGCTTATAAAGTAACCTTTGGAATGACCTACCACAATTTGGCAACATGGCTGCGCAAATCTTTAGCAAAAATTACTAATTTTGGTAACTAAATGAACAATCTGTCAGTGCACTGTTTCTGTCATTATGATATATGCTAGTTGGAAAAAAATCCACAAGATTACTGCTATTTACATAGTATTGATTCACTTCACCGTAATATTATATTTAAAAGGGATTTCTAATAGGTAGGTACCTAATCCTTCATTGCTACTAATTTTGACTTTATCGAAAACAGTAATTTCTTCAAAATAACGTGCCTGGAAGCTAGCGCTTTTCAGAAATAACACTATCCTTTCTAATCGACCAATTCTCTAAATGCAAAACTTCTTTTTGTGCCACCGTTTCATCAGATGGGAACTTGAACACACTAACATATGGAGCGTAAGTTGACTTGCAGCTTCGTACACAACACTTCAAAGAAATTTTTGTAACTTATTTGAACTGCCTTGTCAAAATAGTTTTTAATGTCAGATATATTTCAAACAAACAAAACTTAGTGTGCCTTGAAATAGCCTAACACACCAATTTGGCAACAGAGTTAGTGTGTTGTCCTGGAAAAATATAGACCGCCTTGCTGATACTAAGACTAACAAGTAAAGGTACCATAATGTTCCTTTAGAATCTTTAGATCGCGTTTTTTTAGACAACTGCTTTCAAGAGCCGTAATAAACAATTCTATAAGTAGATACGTACATACAGGGTTCCGCAATGATAGAAGGGTGGCGAACCCAATACATTTTTTATTACTTCCCTAGTCTGAAATACGAAGGAAGTATAGTAAACGCAAAAAAATCAACTTCAGAGATTTCTTCAGATCTTCACGTTTCAGAGTTCCTAAATGACGAAAAACAGGTTTTCTCAATTCCGTCTGTCTGTATGTCTGTCTGTCTGTCTGTTGTATAAATCAAAAACTGTTTGTTGGAGGAAGATGATATTTTGCATATACATTATATATTATTATGATACATAAAGATCAGTCATAGTAAAGAAATATTTAAAAGAAATAAAGTTGGTATATTGATACAATCAAATTTAGAAAAATTAAAAAAGATTTGTTGGCTGAATTGAATTTGGTAATGCAGATTAAATAAAAAAATACATTGTAATTTTATCTTGAACAGTTATAAAATTTGAGTATTTCGTATTGGTGATGGAAGAAAAGATAATGTTAGTATGAGACAAATATGCTTGCTCTGTAATAATATAATTGTAGTATGAATAGATCATATTAGGTAATTTTAAAAGTGGACAGCAATAATCGTAACTATATAAGATAAAATTTTGTTTAAAAATATGATTGAATAACAAACTAAAATTATGAACAGATGTATTTGAAAAATCCAGTAAAAATTAATAAAAACTAGAAATTGTGACTTTAATTTTGAGAATAATTGGGCTTATACAAATAAAAAAGGTATTTAACAAGATTACAAAACGAATATAAACGAAAATATAAACTAGAGTTGATGTGAGTATACAATCGGTGAAGAGATTGTGGAATACAGTTTAATTAGCTACGAAGAAGAAGAAGACAACAATATTTGAATAGATTTGGATTTATTGGTGCATTGCAAGGTATATTTGACATTCGTTGTTGGAGTTGGGGATTCTACAGAGGACTGGAAGCGGTTTACTGAGGTTTGCTGGCGTGATTTGGTTGCTACAGGAAAGGAGCTGTGGACAAAGGAAATTAGTTTGGGAATTATCTGTTATTTGGAGTTTACCAGAGGACTGAGGTCGAAGGTTGCATACTAGTAGTTCAAAGAGTGAATTTGGATCGGCAGGAGCCTGGAGTTTTGACTTTTGGGAAGTTCCTTAGTTGATTGATGGTACATTGAGGATAGGCTGACATTGACCATGGCTGAGAATCGTCGGGCTCATTGGTGTTTGATGTGAGTAGCTGTAAAAGTGAAAGGAAGGCAGGTTTGTGGTAGTTTTGGATTCTGGGTTCTGGATTAAAAATGGAGAATGACTTACCTCACATGCACTTAGGCCACATTAAGTGGGCCCATTGTGCTACATCCCAGCAGCTCTACAAGTTGGGTAACACTCAAGCCATCCAATCCTTTGAATGTACTTAAGGACAACCGCAACTGGAGTGCTGCTAATTCTGACCATATCAGGCCAGAAGTCCCCGAACATGGATCCTCTGACTCTTGCGAGAGCTGGACAGTGGCACAGAACTTGTTCTGCTGTCTCGTCATCCTCGTTGCATCCGCCACAGTTTGGGCTGTCCACTAGTCCCATCCTGTGTATATGTTGGTTTAGAGTGCAGTGTCCAGATAGGATACCCACGACTAGTCGAAGGTTTCTTCGGGACAGTTGCAAACAATATTTGGCTGTCTTTGGTGAGGGCGCTGTAATAGCAGCTCTTGCTTGCCGGCAGCTTTGCATGTTAACCCATCTTCGTATGAAGCTGTTTAAGGTTTCTTGATATAGCATAGAGGTTAATATTGTCAGGGATATAGGGATCACGGGTTCTGGCCCCCAGAGAAGTTGTCCGGAAGCCAGTCTCGCAGTCTCATCAGTCTCCTCATTGCCATAGTTACCGTCATGTCCTTTCACCCATACAAGGGAAACGACATTATTTTTTGAGATATCCTCGAGAGCTTCACGGCACTGCAGTACCACACCTGAGGTAATTTTGTAACTGCCCAGGGCCAGTAAAGCGGCTCTACTGTCACTGAAGATACCAATACATTGATTCTCGATTTTCCTTTCAAGAATTGCTATTGCACCATGCATTATTCCAATTACTTCCGCTTGAAAGACAGTGGCCATTTTGCCTAGTGGTATGCTTTGGTGGAGGTTCAGATCGTCAGAGAAAACTCCGGCACCCGTTCCATGCTTTGTTTTAGATCCATCAGTAAAGATGGATATATCTATATGCTGGGTAAACCCGGCATTTTCATAGAAGTTAAATTGTCTGTTGAAGGCATATTGCAGAGGGAGGTAGTCTACCATAGCGTCCAGAAGAGGGATCTTGTCGACGGCCTCATTCAGGATGCGGCTATGCCTACCTCCCCTGCCTGCTAAGTGCCACAGCCCTTTGTAGCGCAGCCTCAAGGAGGTCCTTACGGCTACTTCCTCCTCAAAAAGATCAAGTGATGGAAGGCATAAAACCACCTCTAATAGTAGAGAGACCAAACTAAATTAACTCGTCAAATAACGATTTTCGTGGGACTGAGTAGGTTTATACCGACAAGTGGTATCTTCTTATTCGGTGGTGTTTTCTGAGTATGAAAAATCATGTTGTCGCTTTCTCAGCCTGTGGAGTGAGGAGCTATAACGTTACAAAGATGGCCATTCTTGGTTTCAGGTTTTAGTACAGAAAAACTAGGGTTTAACCCAAACATTCAAAAAGAGTGTTCTACCCAGCAGCAAACTGTTTAGTACCCTCCTCTTAGTAGTAAGTAAAGTAAACTTAAAGAATGCAAAACTTCTGTTAAACACGGCGTACAGTCATACAAAGATTGTGATCCCGAAACCTCAAAAGTTTCGTACAGAGGACTTGGTACGCATTAGCAAATATCGTTCGGCATTTAGCAAGTGGTACACGCCAAGTTGGAGCAACGAAATATTTACAATATCTACAGTTCGACTTACAAACTCAACAACCTATCGACTCACGGACCAAGAAGGTCAGGAAATTAAAGGAGGATTCTACGAGCATGAACTGCAGAAAACAAAACATTCAGACGTCTATCTAGTTGAAAAGGTCCTGAAGAAGAACGGAAATTTATTGTTTGTAAAGTGGTTGGGATTCGACAAACGACACAATTCTTCGATACCTAACACGAATCTCGTGCAACTTCAAGAAATGATGTAGTCCTCTCAAAAAAACAAAAGGTTTTTTTGTAGTTTTTGACGTAAAAATTAAAATAGTTCTACAAATAATATAATTTTTGGTACAGTGTTAATTAAACAATCTGTATATGGTCAATTATGAATTGGTAAAGCTAAAACTGACTAACAACGTTCATGCTGCGAAAGCCTTATATCGTACCAGCCAAGGCCACACTATGATAACACCTTATTACCCGAGGTCATGAAAGAAAATACACAAACGTACAACAAAGGGGATTTATTTATAAAAATACGTAATGTAAACCACTTCCGCCGGGACAGGAACCTGTCCACCGGCTGGTAGACGTTGATCCACCACCACAGCGTTGTCGATCCGTGGATGGGGGCGGGCCATGTGTGGAAGGTTGCAGTTTCCGACAAACTCTCTCCCTCTAAGTTCTGGGAAAATTCTGCGTTGACTAACGCTTGCAGGGGTCGTTCTAACGGTGGGTTGGCTGCCAGAAACCTTCGGAAGTGGCGGTGGAAGTGGGAAGCATTAGTAAAGTATGTTGCCATTGCTGTTTTAGACTGACGATGGCTGTAAAATGCGCGCTTATACGCAGCACAGTCAAGGACGGGAGTACCTGTCCACCTCCGGACATCACCAACAGCAACCTTGAAGGAGTTGTATAAACGCATCGGAAGGTTGTCGTGCAGCACTGTTCCGAGTAGTGTGCAAAAAAAGCAGTTGCAAATCGATAAATTACAAAGGTTATTGAAACTGTGACACACCGAGTCATACCCAGTATTATTAAATTCGACAAATTATCCTTTAAACAAAGCAAGGAACAAATTCGTTAGCGCTGGCTTGTGTTGCTATGAATCGTTTGTGCCAGCAGTCGTACTTTACGGGGACAACAACGATTGGATACTTTTGGAGGAACCAGAATGGAAACTGTTCGTTGGAAATGTGGGTGTGATAAGTAAACATTTTATCAGTGAAGAAGTCCACCCAAAACCGGTAGATATAGGTTCTGACAAAAAAATTCGATTCGAAAAACTGCGAAACAAGAAAGTGATTGTAGTACAAGATATAAATCGAAGTGAAATTTGTCTCGGCATGGAATCCATGATCGAATGCTGGGATTCAAATACGAGGTAACAAAAACGACTGTTTGCAGTTCGATGAGTGGGAGTAGACAAGCCTAATTGCCAATCAAGGAGTTATTGCAAACTATTTCTATTGTCCCGACGCTCAGTGGCCAGCGCTGGAAATAGGAAAGAAAAGGATTACATTTTCAGGGATCCGGACAACAAAGGGAATAAAAGTGGAGAAAGCGGGTGTAGCAAAGGTCTACGTAGCGAAAGAAACTCTGGAGAAGCTGTGGCGCTTGCAGAAACTTGTGGAACTGCAGTTAGCACAATTGAAAGCACTGAACTTTAAAAGTGTCTACAGAGAAATAGTGAAGGGAGTAGTAACCGTTCCTGGGGACTGTTTAACTAATGTAAGGTCTGTGCTGGATCAGTTGCAGGATACAAGCGAGAAGACTGCGTGCATGTTGGAAGTGTTAACGTTTGTGAGTGATCTGGTAACGTGTGGCGTAGAATTAGAAGAATTTGGTCGGCAGTTGTTAGTGTAGTTATGTGGATGTGTTATGCAGAGGTCTCTCGATCAACAGCAATAACGTACCGAGTGCCGTTCAACGATTAGTGAGTTTGTTAGAGGATTTAGCTTTTGATGCAGCACATGAAGTTGTATACGGGTTAGGACGTAGCGGGTTCAGTGACGAGGAGTTGTATAAACAAGAAAACAAGTGCAAAAATAATGCAGCTGTTGGTCAACTATATTTAGACGGTGCCATAAGGGAGAGCCTCCTTGTAGATTTAATGGTTAGCTTAGGCCTGGACGGGCATCTGTGTGAAGTGAAAGCGTTTATAGAAAAGAAGTAAAATGAAGAAGAGTGTTCGATTTGATGACACGAATAATATGGTGTACACCATAATACGTGGGTGTATGCATATCGAGAAGCTCGGAGAGAACTGTGGCAACGAGAAGCTATGGACAGGTTGCGGTTTCAGCGGATGATACTTACTATGGCTGAAGTGCGCAGACCATAGGCAGACAATTTATGAAGAACGCTTTTCCAGTAAAGAAATATAGTAACCTAGTAAACAAATATAGGAACACTGTATATTGTAAGCAAATAAAAACACAATAAAAAAATGTAAATGTTGTTTTATTCCACTATACACTCTATAACTTGCAATGCGGGACTTGAAGGCGCTCTGACGGGCCACCACCCTTTTCTCGAGGTGGGCGACACCACACCGTTTTGTGTGACGATTGCTCTTCAGATATCCGACGAAGCTCTTCCGAAGAACGTTTTCGCCACACACGTCGGCCCTGGGGGGCTGTTCTGTTAACCCAACGGTTACCAAATATTAAACACTACAGTAAACACACACACACACATACTTACTACCACTGGAGTATTTCACTCTTGGGCGTTTACTTGTTGACGGTTCTTCACCAGCCACCACCGAATCCTCCATAGCGTCGCCTGTAGCAAACGCAACTACCGCTTAATCAACTGTTCCACATCAACACACTTCCACTTACCACTTTTCGATGGGTGGCCCAGCTCCTGACGACAGCTTTCTTTTTGATGGCGGAACAAACTACCTGTCAGCCCTAGTGAAGGTCTTGCGGCATTCGCTGCACCTATACATACTGACTTATATTGGGTACACAACTCTTAACTAGTTAGCTCTTTGCTACTCCGATTGAGGACTACTGACACAAACAAAGAACTAACAACGCGAAGTATTCCTCGAGCTTAATACTCAGGTGCCACGAACGCGAACGTTGAGCTTGACACCCTGGGGAGGATAGGGGTACTAGGGCAGTATTTGCGTTACGGCTTGGGGGCGCCCCTTCTACTGGTGTTCTGCCGCAAACGACCCCTCGGAGACGATAATTCGAGAGTTTTTCGCTAGCAGGGGCCTGGAAGAAGCGGTTTTCGAATACGACCTCGACCAGTTTTCCTTCAATGGCAAAACTTTCGGCTATCGAATAACACCGTAGTTGGAGACCATGATGGACCTAGTGAATGCAGTCTTAAATGCGGAAACCGAGATCGGCGACTACATGGACGTTGCACAACTAGCTGACTTCGACAACGAGGGATAGATGTCTATCTTTATTTATAATTATTTCTTTATTTATAATTATTTTTTTGTTTATTAAACAATTCTTATTGCTGTATATTTATTTATTTCTTAAACCGCCGCACTTGGGTCTAGAAGCCAACAATTATTAATTGAGCCTCCGACGGTGGTGCATTAATTAGAGTTGCTGCTTGATGGAGTAGCTAACTGTTTATTTTTATTTATAATGATGTCGTTATTTAGTAAACATTTCTTATAACTATATATTTATTTCTTACAACGCCACACTTGGGCCCAGAAGCCAACAATTATTAATCGAGCCTCCGCTCCGTTGCAATAAACAACGGAGATATGAACATTTTAAGATTTGACCTTAAACGCCCCTTCCGTGTTGTTGTTGGGTCTGGCCTTGAGATTCACATATAAACCGTACCGTTTTTCTACTACAGCTACCAGTCATCATCATCATGCCTGCTATTTCTGGAGTACAAGACACATAAACATATCTTGCGTAAGATGACAAGTTAAAATTTGACGCTTCATCCACCTGCTAAGAAATAGATTCTTGCCTAATGTTTAATGTTTATACATAAATTACAAATTGCTATCTTTTAATAACTAATTAGTATGTAAAGAACTTCACACGTTCATTTTTATGTAGATTTACGACGGTAGCCAGAGCTGGAAAGTAATTACTTTGTAATGAAATTCCTTTTTGCTGATTTGTCCGCAACGCCAAAACTAAAAATAAGGGCTTATTTTACTCAAATCGCAAGTGGGCCTTCCTGGAAAATTTAATTAAAGGGTGTCTCAGAGTGAATTGCGTTTTAAAAATTATAGCTTGAGATGAGATAGCGTAATTCGAATATTTATGTTTTTTGCTGTCTTGTATATTTAACTAAGACAGAACTGACATAACACTGTATTTGAATATTCGCTTTATTTCGCTGGGGAGAGCTTACTGGGCCTATAGTTCTTTTGTGCAACATTTCTACAACAAACTGGCATACCTATCATTCGAGTGGCATACAATAGTCAGGAACTCGTGATTCTCATGATTTATGTACACAGGATGTGGGTTTTGTCACGAGGTCAGAGATTGTCTAAACATTTCTATTGCTACCGATTTTTTCAAATGTACTCATATCGCATCATTTTAATTGCGCGCTGGAAGCAGTACTAGTTAGTGACAATTCCTCTCTTGAAATTACGAAGCAAAAACTTTTTGAATTTTTTAATTTCATTTCAAAGTGTTTTGGAAGGGTAAGTATCAACAAGGATTTTAAATGAAAAACAAGAAGATCGGAAATCAAACATTCTCGTTTAAAGATGGGCTTTTCGTGTCTGTCATGATTCATGAGATCGAAATTTTGTTTACTACAAAATGGAAATTCCGTGATTTTTGTGCTTGGTTTTTAAACTGCTAATCTTGGTTGAAAAATAGAGCAGAAATGCACTTAAGCCTTGAACCTTATAGAAAATCTAGAATTGAAATAAAGATTAGTTCAATGATAAATCGCTACACGCTGCGCATTTCTCCATTTCTTCCGTCTTTCCGTAAAAACTGTTTATATGTTTTGCATATTTACTTTAATTACTCATAGCCACGTTACTTTCACGCAAATATAAATTATTATCAAGTTAGCTGAGCGCTGTCACAGTACAAGATACGCATATGTGTATTTCAAATGCGGCCAATTCGCCTGCATTTTGATGCAAAAACGGTTTCTATCAAAAATAGGAAATGCCAACAAATAAATGTAATAGCAGTTCTGAACCATTCTCTTAACCAATGATTAGAAAGTTAAAAAACTGCACTTGGTAATTGTTTTAAGCCTGTCTCCTATAATGTCCTTAAAAAAATCTAGAGGACAGGTAATATCATTCCTGGCTGAAACTTTCAAATGCACAAGTTGCATATAAATGAACTTTGAATAAACTCGAATGAACGAACTTGAACTCGGGTATACCTATGCTTTCGTGATTGCATTTCCAGAAGTGGACGACCTTCACCGTAACGTTAAATAAACTTCGAACGAACTCGAATGAATGAACTTGACCTCTAGTAGACTGCTGCTTCCGTGATTTGCATTTCCAGAGCTGTGCAGCAGTTGTTGCATGAACATCGAGTAGTTAAGATGTTGTGTACGTTCGCGAAGCAGCACGGGCAGAATTATCTGCATTATCTACAGAAGGACCGCCTCAACCTCTACCTTCTCCAACTACACCGCTGAGCAGCTGTCAACGCAGAACTGGGAAGTATTCGTCGTCGTCCCCCAATTGCAGGACATCGTGAGCAGGGTGTTGGCGGAATAGGCTGCAGCTTTAGCTGAGCTGGACGATGCTAAGGGATCATTGAATTGGGATCCCTCAGACTTCTACCCTAGCTGACCTGCAGCCTCAGAGATCCTCCTCGACGGTAACGGTGATAGTTTTAGTGAGAGTGGCAAAATAAACAACTTAGTTATTGAAGAGTGGAGTAAGTTATATAATATTAGTTAAAAATTGTTAATGCATGCAACGTAAATATTAGATTAATATTCCCATATTTACGTTGCATGCATTCAATATGTATTTGTTCATGTCTTAAACATTTTAATTATGGAATATAATAATATTCTTTGATTTTGTCTGTTTTAAAGTGTTGGTAACTATAAATGTCGTAATATCATTGTGGTAACATCCTATAATAGAACTTTCCAATTTTAAATTAATACTGATGAAGCTATTATAATTAGCGAAACGTCTATTTCATTAAATTATAAATTACTAAAAAATGATTTTTATTCTTACTATATAAAAATCATGCTTTTCATAAATAATTGATATAATTATCTCCATTAACAATTTTTAACTTTTCAAAATTAAATATCAATTACTTAATCGTTTAAAAATATAATATTATCTTCTCTTATCTTATTCCTATGCCTTTCTACCTTTGGGTGTAAGGCTGGTGGGGTTGAGTCCTGTATGTTTTCCTCCATTCTTTTCTGTCCTGTAGTAGGTTTCGGATTCCATCCCAGGCCATTCCCCTCTTCTCCACTTCTTCTTTTATTCTATCTAGCCATCTCGTTCTCGGTCTTCCCCTCTTATTTTTTCCTGGCACTCGCGTTTCGAACACTATTTTCGTAAGTCTATCGTCCCGCATTCGACTCACATGACCGAACCATCTGAGTTGACCTTCCACAATTTTATCATTAATGGGTTTTATTTGTAAGTTTTGCCTAAAAGTTTCACTTCTAATTTTATCCCTCCTGGTTTTGTTTTCTATTTTTCTTAAGAACCTCATTTCCATTGCATTTACTCGAGATTTTTGTCCTTCTGTTAATGTCCATGTTTCACTACTGTATATTATTGTTGGCCTAACCACTTTCTTTACAACTTCAGTTTTTATGTTCTTTGGCACTTCTCTTTTTCCTAGAAATGTTGACTTCAACATATTAAATATTGTGCCCGCTTTTCCCATTCTTTCGTTTATTTCCCTGTCCAATTTCCCATTTTCTTCTATTACTGCGCCTAAATATTTGAAGTGATCTACTTGTTCAATTTGTTTTCCATTATGGCTTATTTTGTGTGTTTTCTGTATGTTAGAGATTATCATTGTTTTAGTTTTTTCGTTGTTGATTTTCATATTTATCTTTGCCAGTTCTTCCTGAAGTACTGTAAGGTTGTGTTGTAGGTTCTCCTCTGTATCTGCTATTTAGGCCATGTCGTCTGCGAACATCAATTCTGTCATCTGTGTTCGTTTCATTTGCCGGTACCCCAATGTTAATTTCTTCATCTTTTTCTTTGCTTTCTTTACTGCCTCATCTAATACCGTTGTAAATAGTAGTGGGCTTAGCACGCATCCCTGTTTGACGCCTTGTCTCGTTTCGAATTCCTTAGATTCTTCGTTATTTGTTCTGACAATGTTCGTATTTCCTTTGTACATGTCTTTTATTACTTCAATAATGTTCTTGCTCACTCCTCTTTTCTGTAGCACCTCCCATATGTCTTCTCTTCGTATCCTGTCAAAAGCTTTTTCCATATCTATAAAACATATGTGCATCTCTTTACCCTTATTAATTAATTTTTCACTTGCTTGTCGTATTATAAATATGAGATCTTGTGTGCTTCTGTTCTTCCTAAATCCGCATTGCGTATCTTCTAAAGTTGTCTCAATTTTACTTCTCACTCTTTTTTCTATTATTCTTGCGAATACTTTTCCGGGGATACTTGAGAGTGTTATTCCTCTGTAATTGCTGCAGCTTCTTTTATCACCCTTCTTATATATCGGTAAAATAATATCCGTTTTCCATTGTTTAGGGATTTTTCCGTTTTTCAATACATCGTTCATTATTTCTCTTAGTTTATTTTTTCCTTCTCTTGTCATGTATTTTATCATTTCCGGTGTGATATTGTCTTTGCCAGGTGCTTTACCTAGTTTTATCATTTTTATTGCCTCTTCTATTTCCTCTTCTGTTATGTCTTCTATTTCTTGTTCATCATTTTCTTTCTCTTCTTCCTCTTCTTCTGGGATTTGGACTTCCGTGTTTGTTAGTTCTTCGAAGTACTCTCTCCATCTATCCATTATTTTTTCTTTATTAGTTATTATTTTCCCATCTTTGTCTTTTATATTTGGCATATTATATTCCTTTTTCCTTCTCAGTTGTTTTAGTGTACCGTAAAATAGTTTTTGGTTCTCTCTATAGTTTTCAGTCATTTTATGTCCAAACTTCTCACAAGATTTCATTTTAGCCTCTTTAATTGCCGTTTTGACATCTTTTCTTGCTTCTTTGTATGCCTCGTACTCTACATCTCTCTTGTTTATTAAGTATTTTTTCCACTTATCTTTTTTATTCTTTATTTTTGAGCGTATTTCATCTGTCCACCATTCGGTTTTTCTCATATTTCTGTTTGTTATTTTTGTTTTACCGCAACTCTCTTCTGCTGCACTCAGAATGCTGCTCTTGAGGTGTTCCCATTTCTCCTCAATGTTTGTGCTTTTCCTCTTTCTTTTAGTTTGTCTTCTAGTATCTTTTGATATTTTTCTTTATACTCTTCCTCTCTGAGTTTAAAATTTTTTATTTTTTCATTAACTTTCCTTCTTCTTTTATCTATTTTATTTTCTTATGTCCTTTTCATTTTCATTATTAACAGGTAATGATCGCTTCCTATCTCTGTTTCTCTTTTTACCTTTACATCTTTTACTCCTTTCCATTTGTTTTTACTCACTAGAAAATAGTCTATGATTGATTTCTCATTTCTACTCTCACATACTCTCGTATATTTATGTATATTTTTGTGTTTAAATCTGGTGTTTGTTATAATTAAGTTGTTTTCAATGCAGACTTCTATTATTTTTTTCCCATTGCTATTTAAAGTCTTTTCTCCTTCTTTACCCATATACTCTTCTATCCCTCTATTTTCATTTCCAACTCGACCATTTAAATCTCCCATTATTAATATATTTTCTTCTCTATTATCTATCTGCTTTTGCAATTCGCTAAAGAATTTGTCCTTTTCTTCTTTTCTTGCATCCTCATTTTCCTCGTATGCTATTATTACTGTTCATATTTCTTCGTCCATCAATTTTATTTTGATTGTTAATAGGCGTTCGTTTACGTATTCTTCTTGTACCACATCTTTTAGTCTGTTAGGTGTCATTATTACTGCAACTCCTTCCTTGGCTCTTTCTTTTTCATTTACTCCAGTCCAAAATATCCAGTATCCTTTGTGAATTTTCTTAACCCCATTTCCTTTCTTTTTTGTTTCGGTAATTCCGAGTATTTCTATGTTTTGCTGTATCATTTCTTCTACTAGCTCTTCTTCTTTTCCATTAATACTTTTGACATTCCATGTCCCTATTTTTATTTCGTTTAGTTCTTTTCGTCTTCCTTCGCTTTTTATTTCCTTCTCTTTCATTCTATTTGTTTTCTTATGTATACCTAATCTACTTTTTCCTTTGTTTTCATCTCGATTGCATTGCCTTTTTCCTTTGCGGTTGTCTTCATCTTTTAGCTCATTCTCGTTTTCTCTATTTGTTAATCGTTTTCTGAATTCTGCCCTGAATATTTCTTTCTCTTCGCCCTTTCCATATCTTCCTCTTTTCCGTTTTTATTTTCGTTCATTGGTGATCTTTGATTTACCGTTCTTCCTTTTTTCCGTTTTTCTTCGTTCTTGTTTTCGCCGTTTTCTCGTTTTTCATCAGTTTGGTTTTCATATTGTTCTATAGTATAGCTATTCCCATTAATTATTAGTTTGTTTTGTTTTAGAATTGCTTTGTGCCCTTTTGATATAGCTTCCTTCATGTATGGGATTAGTCGTTTCCTTTGTTCTTGCACTTGTTTGCTGTAGTCTTTTGAAATCCAAATGTCTTGACCTTTTAGCTTTTTCGCGGCTTTTACCACTTCCATTTTTTTATTCCATGATGAAAATTCTATTAGAATTGGTCTTTGTGTATTTCTATTATTATCCCTCATTTTTCCTATTCTTCTTACTTCCTTCGTGTCGGTTTCCATATTTATTTCGACGCCAATTTTGTTTAGCGTTTTTCTAATATTTTCTTTAACTCCTAAATCTGATTCCATTTCCATTTCTTTAATTCCTTGTACAATAATTTTGTTCTTCCTATTTCTTTCTCCATAATCTCCATTCTCTTTTCTAATTCCGTGTTTTGTTTTTTCAAGCTTTCATTTTCCCTTTTTATTTTGTCATTTTCCATTTTTATTTTCTCTATTTCAACAAGGTATAAGTCTATCTTAGTCTCAATTCGTTCGTTTCGCGTCTCCATTTTTTCGAGCTTGTTTTGTATGCTCTCTAGTAATTCTTCCATATTTACGATTCCTTCGTTTGTGACACCGTCTCGCTATACTCCTGTCTATTGAATCCTGTTTGCTCTTTTTACTTATATTTTCATTTAAATTAATCACTAATCACTATATTATTTCACTAATATTTGTTTTGGTTATGATTGAGTTTTTGGTTTAGTTTTATTTAATCGCGCCGTGTTTTGCGTGATAACACTCGGTCTACGAAATTATTTATCGCCGCTCGCACGTCGCACATCCGTTCACTTTAGCACTCCAAACTCAATAGTTTTAGTGAGAGTGGCAAAATAAACAACTTAGTTATTGAAGAGTAGAGTAAGTTATATAATATTAGTTAAAAATTGTTAATGCATGCAACGTAAATATTAGATTAATATTCCCATATTTACGTTGCATGCATTCAATATGTATTTGTTCATGTCTTAAACATCTTAATTATGGAATATAATAATATTTTTGATTTTGTCTGTTTTAAAGTGTTGGTAACTATAAATGTCGTAATATCATTGTGGTAACATCCTATAATAGAACTTTCCAATTTTAAATTAATACTGATGAAGCTATTATAATTAGTGAAACGTCTATTTCATTAAATTATAAATTACTAAAAAATGATTTTTATTCTTACTATATAAAAATCATGCTTTTCATAAATAATTGATATAATTATCTCCATTAACAATTTTTAACTTTTCAAAATTAAATATCAATTACTTAATCGTTTAAAAATATAATATTAATGTGTATATATTAGTGTAATTTAGTTAATCTAGTAAATAGAAAAAATAACATGTGATATTAGTGTAGAACTTGGTTACTCTTCTACATAGAAAAAATAAATATTAGTTTTCTCCATATATTTTTTCTTAAAGTGTGTGTGTACATGTTCTCGAAACGTCACCTGTGGATAGCAGTAACGAAGGTCAATGCCGATACTAAAAAATTCTGTGGAGGTTTTTTTTTTGAGAAAAGGGTGGGTCAAGGTAAGTGTTAGTGTGCAAGATCTTGAAACAGTGCTAGTGTACACGTTCTCGAAACGTCACCTGTGAATAGCAGTGGTGGAGGTTCATGCCGACACTAAAAAATTCTTTGAAGATTTTTTTGAGACAGGGGTAGGTCAAGGTAAGTGTGCAAAGGCTCTTGAAACGTTAGTGGTAGAACTCATTGGAGGACTGTGTGCCTTGAACAAATGGTTGAGGTCATTCACTTTAAACATTTTTTCTTTTGGAGTGTTCTGAGACAAGGTCAGGTCAAGGTTGCCACCCCCACCACCACTTAGCCTTGAAGTTAATATTGTTGGTGGTGGGGGGTGGCCAAGTTGACCTGACCTCGTCTCAGAACACTCCAAAACACCCTACTAAGGTTAATACAGTGACTTGATAAATTGATGTTTACAAGTGAGGAACAGATAAATGTGTCATTTATGCATTAATTTACGGGCGTAAATAGTGCCTTTTGCGCCCTAAGGCCTAAAAATAATTTGCAGGCATAAATAGTGCCTTTTGCGCCCTAAGGCTTAACAAACCAGCATCACATTAGCAACCAACACCAATGAATTTTTGAGAACGAATCGTGCCATTTATTTTTCAAAGCTTTAAGGTAGATTTTACAAAAAATCTTATTTGCATTTCGGGCGTGATCGGCGATTTTGGCTGTTTTTGGCGTATTATAAACCCTCGGCCCTTCGGGCCTCTGGCTTATAATTCCGCCGCGGGCCAAAGTAGCCTCCTTCACGCTCTTAATACAATAATAGCTATTTACCAAGGCGGTCTATATTGTTCCAGGCCATGACACTGGCTCTGTTGCCAGATTGTATGCTAGGCCATTGCAAGACACACTAAGTTTTGGTTGTTTGAAATATATTTGACATTAAAAACTACTTTGTCAAGGCAGTACATGTAAGTTCCAAAAATGCATTTAAAGTGTTACGTACCAAGCTGTAAGTCAACTTACGCTTCATCAGTTGCTCCATATGCTAGCGTCTTCAAGTTTCCATCTAATGGAACGGTGGCACAAAAATAATAAGACATTTTGCATTTAGAGAACTGGCGGATTGGAAAGGCTAGTGTTGTGTGTGAAAATCACTTTAAAAGGGCGGATATAAAGGGTAATAAGATGAAGAAACTTGTTCTGATTGAAATATTACTAGCTTTCAGACAAGTTATTTTGAATTAATTGCTGTTTTAGATAGAGTCAAAATTACAGTAGACGATCAAAATAGTGAACTAAAAAAACAGGGTAGTTCACGTTTTCGATTTGTTCACTACTTAGGATAATTTAAAAAATTGTACAAAAGAAGAATTTATGACTACAAGAACAACTTAAAAATCGGTATAACTACATATTTAATCAACTAATGCTTTAATTTTTTTTCCGAACAGCACCAATTCACGGCGTTGTAGATCTGTCTATAAGTTAGCCCCATTTCTTTAATTTTTTAAGCAACTTCTTATTGTGATCATATCTTTTCCCCGCAAATTTTTAATAGCCGAAGTCCGTAACGGTTTTTAAATTTTTTCAGCCAACCGTCGGTGGCTGTAAACTGACATTCGTCCATTTCCTGGTTTTTTGTTTAACTTTATTGCTTGCGCTTTTAGAATTTCACCAGATATAGGAATGTTACTTTCGCGTTTTTTCGTGACGTTTTGCGTTTACCAGGTCTCGTAAATGTATTGTTAACAGCATCTAAAATTTCTTCTTTTGTTTTTTTAATTGCACAGATGGTTGGTTTAGCAACACCATATTTATTTGCCAATAAAGTTACACTAACAGCATTTTTTAAATATTCAAGAATTTCGACTTTATCTTTTAATGATAAAAACTTGCGTTTTACAGACGACATTGCTAAGATTTGTACTAACTGTAACTAATACACCACTTCAATACTAAAGTAAAACAGAAGAGCTGAACCAAGCGTGGTTGCAAAATTGTAAAATAAATAAACACCTAAATTAACATCTCGCATGTTTGGTTATTTAAAATATCAATTTCATAGTCTCGCCTCATCAGCAGAAAAGTTTTTCACTATATAGAATTACAGGTATTCACTGTTTTGAATAGCCCTATATTCATAATACAACAATTTTCCTGTTCACTATATTGGTAGTTCACATTTGTGAATATTCACTATTTCGATCGTCTACTGTAGTACTAATGAAGAATTAAGTAGGTAATGTACCCCTTAGGAATTGTTTTTAAATCGAATATTACGGTGAAGTGAGGCACTACGATGTAAATAGCAGTGATTTAATGGATTTTTCAACTGGCATACATCAAAATGACAGGAGTAGTGCACTGACAGATTGTTCATTTAGTGACAAAAACTAGTATTTTTGTGTTAAAGGTTGGTACAGCCACGTTTCCAGATTGTGGTAGGCCATTTCAAAGGTCACTTTATAGGCCCAGTGTCATGGCCTGGAACAATATAGACCGCCTTGGTTTTACTATAAGAGATTCATACATTTCTTTGTAATCAAAATCACATTGAGGCGAAATTTTATCGTTAGATTCATGAATTGTAATTTTACCCAACATGATTGTTGCATTGTTGGTATAGCTGTTTTTATTCCATTTCCGCTAACCTTCCGCTGATTATTGCCGAAATGCTTTTCACAAATTCTTACAGCCGTATTCATAGTCGTTCGCCAGCGGCTCGCCGGCGAGTCGCCGAAGTTTCGTTATGAATAGTATGTTGGCGGCACTGTACGTCTAAGTGAAATTCCAGGTTATCAGGTTAGGTTTTCCGTCAGTTTTGACAGAAATTGACACAAAATCTAAACTGCTAATCTCGAATTTGACATAGACGTACAGTGCCGCCAACATACTATTCATAACGAAACTCCGGCGACTCGCCGGCGAGTCGCTGGCGAACGACTATGAATACGGCTGTGAGTCTTTCGTAACTACAATTTTCCTTGTTGATCTTGCTTAGCCAAATTCTGTTCCTCAAACCATCCTTTGGAACGCTATCTAAGTAAACATCATTTTCAGAACGGTTCTTGCAACCGGCGAGGACAGAGAAACCAGTAATGCTAAAACGAAATTATTGAAAATAGATCAAAGGAAAAAGAAAATTGAAAAATTACATGATTAACAAAATTATGTGCAAAAAACTCTCAAATTTCACCACTTATTTTACAAATTGATTACGAACTGCGTGTTTTTGCTAACTTTGACAAGTTTAATGTCAGTTCAATGTCACCAATTACAAACAGTCAAAAACCTGTCGACTACTTCTAAATCGAATCTAGATCTATTGTAAATGCATAGGGATCTAACCAATCAAATACTGTATTTGCCGTACACTTATCTACCGGGTGACTATAAATGATTGTGATTTTTTTTCTTAGGTTGGCATTGTTTATGTTGCTGGCACTGTAAGTCTATGTCAAATTCAATGTTCGCAGGTTAGGTTTTGTGTCAAAATTGACCCAAAACCGAACCTGCTAACCTCGAATTTGACATAGACTTACAGTGCCACCAACATAAACAGTGCCAACCTAAGAAAAAAAATCACAATTATTTATAGTCACCCGCTTATTATATAGGTACTCTAGTAGTCCGTTGATATTAGACCTATACTTTTTTATACTTACTAAAAATGTTCCTTATAAAATTTTCTACAAAAAAGGTTTATTGCCAATTCCATTTCCTCCATTGAATTTCGAACAATAGGCAGTTGAAGAAGGGGGTTAAAACGAAGACAGGTCGAATTGCGTATTTTACTCCCGAAAGATGATTTATCGTTCACAAATATACATGCAACAGATAACAAGAGATCAATAAAAAAACCAATTAGGGTAGGCTGTGATATGTGTTATACGTTTGGCAGTACTGAAGTGTATTATCAGTCTATGTAAAATTCGAGATTTGCAGGTTAAGTTTTACGTCAGTCTGTGTCAAACAACAAACAAAACCTAACCTACTAATCTCGAATTTGACATAGAGTGACAATACACTTCAGTACTGCCAAACGTATAACACATATCACAGTCTACCCTAATTGGTTTTTTTATTGATCTCTTGTTATAATACTGCAAATTGTAGACAAAAACATGTGTTTTGTTTAATAGTTTTGTTCTGGTTTTACATTATGATGTTGCTGCTGGTTTCCATACCACCCATGAGGTAGAGCTACCGGCGGTTTTTTTTTTTTGAAGTGGTATCTCCAAACGCCATACTCCACTAACCTTAATTTGATTTACATGCCATCGTCTTCAGTATCTATCATGTACTCTGTATTCGTACAACTTCGCCCACGACAAGTTCCGCACATAGTTGTGCAACGCAATCCAGCCTTAACACAGCCACATCTTTTCCCCCAACCTTGTTTGCAATTGCAAGTTATTAATAAAAGAATTGAAGCCGGTGCAGGCGCTTCTGTTGTGTATATAGGTGACAGGATGCTTCCAGCCACATAGATCGGGTTTTAAAGATTTTTCTCGCCATATAGGTAGTATGTACTGGGAGGTAAGTCCGCCGGGAATTTTGATGTGCTGTAGCTAATGTGGGAGGTAATTTTGATAAAACTACAGTGCTATTTGCTTGACCAACTAACTTAATAAAACATGCGTATCTTTGCTCACTCAGGCTGCCTTCTGATGGTTGAAGTTTGTACAGTTCCAGGATAAATCGTTCTCCGGCTTTTTCAATTTCTTCAGGGGTTGACTCAGCGTTGATGAAAACATCAACGATGCTATCAAGGTCTTTTTTTCTATTAACAGTTGTACGTATTGTGTTGTGCAGAGCAAGTATTTGCGAGCGTCTAATCACGTACACAGTTCGATCTCGACTAACTTTTATTTCCGGAATATAGTACATTCTCACTACATAGATGGCGCTGTTTTGATGTAGAAATTAGAGTCCCTGTATATAGGTTACTAAGAGTTGGGCAAACAACGGGATGCATTTTGATTGGTTTGGATCACTTTTTGCAAGGCATGTGTGATAACAGTGCCGTTTTTACATACTTTATAACATGTTACGATCGATAGTTTCACACATGCAAATCTAAATTTTAATAAATTAACCGTATATTCCTAATAGTCGTTTCTAGAAATCCTAAGAATGATCAATACTCTAAAAACTCTTCCACCAAAAGCAAGTTAGCATGATTGTTTCCCATAACCTCTTTGTTCGACATATGTCAAATATCTAATTTGGATCAAAAATGTATGTCAAATCAGGCTGTTTGCTCAACTCTTAGTAAACTATATACAGGATCTCTAGTAGAAATTATAGCCCCTCTATTTACAAATAGTAGCGACACCGTGGAGCAAACCTGATGCAAACATGAAAATACAAAAAGTTACTAAACGATAAATTTCAGTGTAAATAGTGAAAAAATAACAGATCTGAATACCTGAAATCCTTTTCTGCCACTGTTTTTACACTTATCGACACAACACCCTGGCATTTCCAAGTCCTCGACTTCGAATTAGCCCCCGAAGAGAAAAATGAATAAAAACATGACAATTGTCAATGTCACATTTTAATTAATTATGCAACTTCCTAGGCGATTTTTAAATATGCTAGGGACTTAAGGGATACCAACGTGATTTTGCCCCAGCGGCAACATCAAAGGATGTCGCTACTATTTGTAAATAAAGGGGCTATAGTAGAAATTAGAGATCCTGTATATAATCTAGTAAAAATCAACACCCCCACTACATCAAAACTCACAAGCCATTAAGCAGAACAATCTCTTAAACCTAAATTATTCATAAACTTACTATGCTTACTAAAATTTAAACCCTTTGTTAAGATATCGGCAGTCATTTCAGTTGTTGGAAGATAAACTAATTCAACATTTTTGTTATTAATAGCTTCTCTAATAAAATGATGCCGTATATCTATGTGTTTTGATCGATTATGAAACACAGGATTAGTGGCAAGTTTCTGTGCACTCATGTTATCGTTAAACAATATAACACACCTTAACTCGCCTGTTAATTCGTACAATAAATTTCTTAGATATATAGCTTCTTTACTGGCTTCAGAAATTGCCATATATTCAGCCTCTGTGCTAGATAAAGCTACCGTTTTTTGTTTGCGACTTTCCCAAGATATACAACTTCCCGAAAATTTAAAAACAAAACCTGTATAAGATTTTCTGTCCTGTTTGTCGCTAGCCCAATCAGCATCTACAAAACATTGTAAATCTAAATTTGATTTTTGAAATAGTAATCCAAAATTTTTGGTGCCTTGTAAATATTTCAACACCTTCTTTGCACATTTCCAATGCGATTGTGTGTAGCAATTATTGTACTGGTCAAATAACTGACTGAATATGCAATATCCGGCCTCGTTAATACTGTTAAATACATTAAGCTTCTTATCAACCGCTGATACGGTATATCGTCACTACAATTTTTAACCTGCGTATTAAAATCTAAACTGATTTCTAAAGGAGTAGTTGTAGGTTTACAATCTGACATGTTGAACCTTTTTAATATTTGATTAACATAGTCTTTCTGATCTAACATTATAGTTCCCTTTACCCAATTTCTAGTAATTTTCATAACTAAACATGGTTTGGCATCCCCCAAATCTTTTATCTTAAACCTGTCATTTAATTCTGACTTCAGGAATTCAGTTTCAACAGTATCGTTCGAAAAAACAGAGAAATCATCGACATATAGGGCTACTATGGTTAATAACCTCCCTTTAGTGTTTACATATACACAGTGTTCTGAATCTAATTTTTTATACCCTATTTTAACAAGAACATGGTCTACATTTTTATTCCACATTCGAGAAGACTGTTTCAAACCATAAACAGCTTTCTTTAGTCGACACACTTTATTCTCGCTATTTGCAAGTTTAAAACCTTCTGGCTGTTGCATATACATATAATACCTCATCCCGAGCCTCATCCTTATTTAGATGACCATTTAAAAACGCTGTCATTACATCTAAGTGAGTTATAGTTAAATCTAACTTAACAGATAAAGCGATCAATAATCTTAAAGTAGAATGTCTAACAACTGGTGAAAACGTTTCATTATAATCAATGCCCTCCTTTTGCGTGTAGCCTTTTGCGAAAAGCCTGGCTCTATACCGCACATCACCATCACAATTGACCTTTTTTTTATACACCCACTTACATTCCACAACACTTCCATTTTCTGGCAGTTCCGTTATTTCCCAGGCGTTACTTTGGTTGAACGATTCATACTCTTTTACCATTGCTCGCCTCCACTTCTCTCCATCTGGTCTCGACAAGGCCTCCTGTACGAAAACTGGATCATCGTTGATTCCCCTGCTATCTGCAGCACAAAGATAAGTGACATAATCATCATATTTTCGAGGTTTATGTTCACGCTGTGATCGTCGTAATATTTCCTCTGGCTTCGTATTTTCTTGAATTTTATCGTGTAGAAGATCATAATCCCTGCTGCCACCCTCATCTGAATTGCTTGCATCATCTTCGTCCTCCAATTTATGTTCGGTAGGAACCCCAACTGAATCTGGTTTTGCTACAATTTTTACTTCTTTATCGACATTTTCTAGAATGACAACATCTCGGCTATTTGTAATAACACCAGTTTCCGGATTAAATACTCGATAGCCCTTGGTCGTCTCCCCGTAATCTACTAAAACCATTTTTCTGGACTTACTCTGCCATTTTGTTCGATTAGCTTTCGGAGTGTGAACCATCACCTCGCTTCCAAAGATTCTTAAATTGCTTACGTCTGGTTTCTTGCCATTCCACATTTCAAATGCGGTTTTATTTTGTAAGCTAGCTGTTAGCGATCTGTTTTTCAAATAAACTGCTGTATTTGTGGCTTCTGCCCAAAACCTGGTTTCCAGTTTGGCATCAAATAACAAGCATTTTGCCTTTTCTACAATTGAGCGATTCATGCGTTCCACTAACCCATTTTGCTCTGGTGTATGAGGATTAGTTGTTTGGTGAATTATACCATGTTGTCGAAGAAACCCTTCCATTTCCTGGCTGCAAAATTCTCCTCTGTTGTCCAATCGCAGTATTTTTATTTTACAATCCTTTTGGTTTTCAGCTAGACTTTTAAATTCTTTGAAACGATCAAAGACTTCATATTTATTTTTTAGAAAATAAACAAAAATCTTCCTGCTAAAATCATCTACCAATAGAAGGAAATACTTCGAACCACCAATCGATTTCCATTCCATGGGCCCACAAACGTCTGCATGCACTACTTCTAATATAGATGTTGCCCTAGTGCCTTTGTGTTTAAAAGGATACCTTGATTGTTTGCCTTCGTAGCACACTTTACAGCGATTCTGCAAGGCCGACTCTGCTTCAAATGTCATACCATCCACAATGCCCATTTGCATCTTCCGCAGATCACCATAATTGATATGCCCAAATCTGCGATGCCAAGTTCCCTCGCTGGCATCTGTTGATGACGTCCAGAAGCACTGATCTAGAAGTCTTTCTGTTTGTAAAGTACACCGCGTCATAGATGCGCAGAACGCTAGAAACGTCCGGACGAGTCCATTACTTTCAACAAGGTGATTTCCGCTGTTGTATTCAGTTCATTGCCGTTCGTCGTGTCATTTTGTTTACATGTTTCCATGACTATTAACCCGTTAATAATATCAAAAAGGGGTTTGGGCGGGCACCTTACAGTCTGGTAGCAACATGACGCATTGGGGTTAGTCATTTATTGTCCGTAGCGCCATATTCGAAGTTTCTCAGGTCACACGCGTATTCAAGAGCCTTTGGCCTGCGCCCTCTGCCAGATTCCCAGCTGTTGTTTAAAATGCTGCCACGACCAAATGGCGAAGTTCCATGCACAGCTTTGGCAAAAATTCACAGAAAAATGGGCAAATTTAGTAAAAATCCCTCGCGCGGAATGGAGCGGATGACGCACGGCGAGTCCTCCCGCCGCGGAAAGCGTTTAGCCCCATTACCGGAGGGCGGCCTCGTGAGCTTCTGGTAGAGCTTGTACTTCTTATGACATGCTAATTTATTTAGCATTTGAAACCAAAAATAAATCAGCATGAAAAGTTTTCCTTTAAAATGGGAATTTTAATGTGCCTTCCTAAAAATACCTATTGCTACTCCACTGATACCGTCTATTGGCGCATAACTGTAGCCACGCCTATGTACTTCTTGCTTTGAATAAAGTCTACCTCTTTAACCTTTAACCAACCGTTTATGTTGAACTGTCCCCTTAAAAATATAGCGCTGAATGCATTTGAACCTCCTGTTTGAGTTTTGTTTGGACATTTGTTCTTGTAGTGACCATACTGTTTACACCCGTAGCATTTCACATTTTTCTTAGTTTTGACAGTCGTCGAACTTGAACTACTCTTCGCACTGTTGCCAACATTCCCACCACTAGTGACATTTGAACTACTATTAACCGGCCTACCACGTCCAACCTTGGTGGCGTTCCAACCTACAAAAGCATTCCCTACATTACCCTCTGGTTCAGCGTCCAACAGCTTTGACTTTATGGCGTCTGTTGTTATATCAATCCCGGAATGTTCGATAGCCATTATCATCTGTGAAAATCTTTCAGGCAGTCCCGCTAGCAATAACGAACCAAGCCACTTCTCATCGATGCGAAAACCCGTGCTGTTAAATTTTTGAGCTGTATCAATTAACTGCGTAACATACGCCTCCATTGTATCACAATTTTCAAGTAGAATTAAAATTAGAGCGCGCAATAAACCGATTCTTCTACAAAAGCCTTTGTCGTCAAACAGCTTGTGTAAATTGACCCATATTTGCTTCGTTGTCGTCGCGTCTTTCAAATGCACATAAAGACTTGGCTCGATTGTTAAAATCAGCTTTGCTTTGGCTTTCCCGTCTTTATTAGCGTCAGTTACAGTACCGTCGATGCATGCGTGTAAATCGTCCAACACAAGCATACTTTCCACCGCGAAAGCCCATTCCCCATAATTTTCACGGCCTTTCAGTTTTGGCACACTCGCTAATAAGTTTATAGACATAGCCACGAGATATACAGAACACGCAATTACACACAAAACTTATAAGCACGCACGTGTAACTCAGCTTGCTGGCTGGGCCCAAAACCTGTTGTGCAGAGCAAGTATTTGCGAGCGTCTAATCACGTACCAGTTCGATCTCCACTAACTTTTATTTCCGGAATATAGTACATTCCCACTACATAGATGGCGCTGTTTTGATGTAAAAATCAACATATTGTTACTTTCCTTTTCCAAAAAAGCCCGATGTTGTGTCGCAGCCGCCTATAGCATGAATAAATATAATTGATTCTTTGAACTTACGTAAAATAGTATCTGATTGTAAGTTCCTCGAACTGTATATTCGTCTCTTCACATTACCTAGAACCTCTTTTAGAAATATGATGTCTCTATCTTCAGGGGTCAGTGCTATTAATAAAACAAGAAGGTCGACGTCTTGTCCAACAACTACAACTTGTTCGTTTTTCTCGGATATTTTGATGGCAGTACGAACAATCTGGACATTGGCGTTATCTATTGCAATTGATATGTTTATATTCTCGCTATTGAGGTATATAGGTATATTTGTGAACGATAAATCACCTTTCGGAAGTAAAATACGAAATTCGACCTGTCTTTGTTTCAACCCCCTTCTTCAATCGCTTATCGTTCGAAATCCATTGGAGGAAATGGAAATGGAAATAAACCTCTTTTGTAGATAATTTTACAAGGAACATTTTTAGTAAGTAGAACATTTTCTGTGCGACTAATGGTTTCTGAGAAAAACGCTAAAAACCACCTCAGTGCGTGTTAGGGGTAGTTTTTGGGGGTGAAGCTACCACTTGAGAGTTGGGGACTCTTTTGTTTTTGAAAACTCTTCCATTGGTGCGTATAATCTCCAAACGGCAAAACTTTATAATTTTTTTTTCTAATTTTGGTAATATGAATGGGCTATAGTGTCAAACGTACTTTAGCGCCAAGCCATTGGCTGCGCTGACCGATAAACATGCGTAGAGTCCCTGTATATAAGTAAACCATATACAGGATCTCTAAACATGCGTTCTGTCGTCTATCATCCGTATCTGTCAGTTTTCTTGAGTTCTGTAACTCGTCACTGTTGTTTGAACTAAGGTACTATTATATTTCTCTAGTTTGAACCACGTACGTGTGGGTTAGTTAACAATGTTTTCGTTCCCATTCTTCTGCTGTCTTTTTATTTGTTTATAAACAGTCTTTTTTAAGACTAAACTGTTTTGATTCTTTGGTTTTCGGGAAAATTTAAATGTTTATTGGAATTCGGTGAAACAGAGATTAATGTTTGCTTTTTCAGAAACGTGTTTTTCAACAAAATTTCTGGTTGTTCCGCAAGCACGGTGTCCACAGTTCTCGACATGGGATTTATAAATTCTATAGATTCCCTGCAAATTCTGAACGACGCAAAATATGGACTACGAATTGTGGAAGCATCACTTATTGGACTACAACCCTCTTTCAGTTTTGTGTAATTTATGTATATCCACCCAAACATTTTTATTACATACTTTATAAATATTCAGTATACTAGTATTATCAAATAATATAAAATATTGTCCAGTTATATTATTATTAAAATAAATAAATTTTTTTTTTTTTTAAACTTTATTAACTAGTTCAACATATTGCATGTTATACATAGTTTTTATGTAAAAGTAATATTTTTTACAATAGATACATGACTAGATATAAGTTATAACTATACATGGTCGCTATTCATCGGAGGATAATAGGACATCTTGAGGAAGTCTCTTTTTTAAGCGAGAATTTTCAGTTTTTTGTCCGAGATTGTAGTACACCGCGCTTGAGCACTCTGGGAGATTTAAAAAAAACTTTTTGACACATTGTTTAATATATTGTTCTAAAACGGGAATTTCTAACTCACAGTGTAGCTGCCGATTTCTTACAAACCACGGGGAGTTTGTTGCTATCCGAAGTATCTTATTTTGAAATGACTGCAACTTATTAATGTGCGTTTTAGAAGCAACATCCCACACAACACAGCCGTAAGTAATTATAGGTCGTAAAATACACAAATAAATTAGTTTGGCACATTTTATACGCAACGCGGAATTTTTATTCAATACTGGATACAGCAGCGATAGTCGTACGTGCGCTTCGTTCAACTTCTTATTAATGTGATATCCCCAGGTCAGTCGTCTATCGAGATAGACACCTAGATATCTAACGGCTTGGTCGTTTGGATTCCATGGTATTGATATCCCATCAATAACTATCTGGGGTGGATTCTGAGGCCTCCTTAAGGTAAACACTTTGCTTACGCATTTGGTGGGGTTTAATTTCAGACACCATCGTCTTAACCAGCTTAGAAGTTCATCAATAGATAGCTGTAGATGCCTTGCTGCAATTAGTATGTCGTTGTTTTGCGTAAGGAGTATCGTATCATCAGCGAACATGGCTAATTTTTTATGAAGCGGAATGGGCATGTCGTGGGTGAATAAGTTAAAAAGTACTGGTGCTAATACGGACCCCTGTGGAACTCCTGCTTTTATGGGTTTAATCTCTGAGTAGCTAGTATTAATTCTTACGTAGAAAGTCCTGTCATTTAGGAAAGAATGTATTATATTTAATAAGTACGTAGGAATAGCCATTTCATTTAGTTTGTACAAAAGTCCATCGATCCAAACTTTATCAAAAGCGCGCGCGAAGTCCAAAAATAATATGCACGTATGCCACTTGTTTTCAAACCCAGCAACAATTGATTCGTTTATTCGCATTAGCTGGTGTACTGTTGAATGTTTAGCTTTAAACCCAAATTGATGACTTGGTATTATAGCTCGTTGTTCAATATACTTTTCCAAGCGTATTTTAATTATCTTTTCAAATATTTTTGAAATTGTGGGCAAAAGACTAATAGGTCTATAAGAATCAGGATTGCTACCGATTTTCCCTGGTTTGTGAATAACTATGATTTCTGCTATTTTCCAAGTAGATGGGAAATACCCAGTTGACATGCATGCGTTTAATATTGTTGCGAGGTATGCTATTAATTTGCCGTGAAGATTTTTTAGCAATACATTGGGAATCAAGTCATGTCCAGGTGATTTTTTAATTGGTAGTTTATTTATTATTGCTTGGATTTCCCTAGGCGATGTAAACTCAACCTGATTCTGTATATTATTTTTCGGAATGCTTAGATGGACTTCTTGTTCTACACTTGAATAAAAATCTGCTTCGTTGGGATGTTTTTCTGGTATAAACGTCTCTTGTAGGTGTGTTGCGAATAAGTTAGCTTTTTCCAGATCACTGCAGTAATTTTTATTGTTAAGCTTTAGTGGAGGTATTGTGGAGGGTTGGTTAAGAATTCTTTTAGTAGTCCTCCATAGAGATGAATCGGACCCTTCTAAGTCAGCAATATGTTGCTGGTAGCAGGCTATTCGGTAATTGTCCAATTCCCATTTAACCCTGTGAGTTAGTTGGTTCAGCTGTTGTCTATAGTTGGGTGTTCTGTTTCTCTGCCACAGACGTCTTATCCGATGTTTTTCTCTTATAATATTTAGGATGTGATATGGGAGTTGCAAATTTCGCTCGGTATTGTATTTACGCGTATCGTGGGTTGTGGCTTTGTGTATACATCGTGCTAATGTTTTGGTAAAAAGATTTACACTGCTGTCGATGTCTTTCTGCGTGCGTAGGCAGCGCGGTGCATTTGCTTCTTCGTCGAGTAGTTCACGAAAATAGTCCCAGTCTACTTTGCCTGTTATTAATCTAGGTAAAGGTAGATTCACTTGGGGTGGTTGAAAAAATGTTGCTACTACTGGCAGATGATCAAAATCTAACTGATGATAGACTTCTTGAGATATTGGCCAAGAGAAGTTTTTCAATAGGCTGATGTCCAGTATATCGGGGTGGTGATCAGGTCGATACGGGTAGTGTGTTGCTTCACTGGGAGCGGAAATTATGATTCCATGTGCAGTAGATATGTTGAACAGGCGCTGCCCATTTGGATTGCCAACTCTGCAGCCCCAAAAAGTACTCTTGGAATTTAAATCTCCAAAAAGCAGTGTTGGCACGTTATGTTTAAATATTGGTTCGATGTCTTCTGAAATTAGCCTCCTATTAGGCGATAGGTAGGCACTTATAACGTTCAACGTGATGTTATTGGCTAGTTCTACACTTACATTGACTGCTTCTAAAAAACTCAAGTTCGTTTTAGGCATTGCATAATGGTTTATATTGCTTTTGACTAGAATGGCTACTCCACCGGATGCTATTGGTGCGTCGCGATCAGTTCTGTATATTTTATAGCCTGGTATTTTCATTTTTTCTGTTGTTATGAGGTGAGTTTCTGTAATACAAGCTATGTCGATATTATGAGTAGCTAAAAAGTTAATAAACACTGATCTTTTATTGCGTATTCCATCGGCATTCCAGTTCAGAAGTGATAATTTTTGGATTTGACGACTATGGGCCATTGAAAAGCAAAGGGAGGATATTTTTAATGAAGAAGGATTTTATTTGCTCAAGGTATGGGGTCATTAGGTTTAGGATTGTTTGAAGAATTGTGTTTATAGCAAGAGGAGGTTGAGTAGTATCTGATTGTTGTTCATGATTGGTTTGGTTTCTAACTGTTTGAGAAAAGGTTCTTTGTGGGTTTACATAATTGTATTGTTTGGATGTAGGTGGGTTATTCAATGTAACATTAGGTTTTGCATTTTGTTTGTTGCTTTGTATTTTTGTTTTAAGTTCAGTGTAGTGTTTGCATCCTCTGTAGTTGGCAGGATGGGATTCACCGCAGTTGACACACTGAGGAGCTTCATTTGATCTTTTTGGACAGCTTTTGTAGAAGTGGTTACCGAGACATTTGATGCACCGAGGGTCAAGATGGCAGTAGTTTTTGGTATGCCCAAACCTCTGGCATCTATGGCATTGTGGGACGTCGTTGGTTTTTCTTCTAGGTTCAACCGAGATAATCGAATAGTATAGCTTCGTCATTTGGAAAATATCCTTGGCTTTATCGTTTCGTTTGAGATCTACTGCACAGAGGAGAGATGGCGTTTTGTCTTTATTTAACAGTCTTGTGACTTTTAATACAGGGAGTTCTAATCTTTGTAATTCATCAAGAATATCTTTTTCGGATAGAGATGGTGGTACATTTCGTAGTATTACACTCAGTGGACTGCTTTGAGGACTTTGGTAAGAATAAAATTTTAGTTCATTTGTTGTGTAAAATTTTGTGAGTTCTCGGTAATCTTGTTGGTCTGTTAAATTGATACGAATATAATTGGTTCTCGATTCGGTAGTAAATTCATGTTTTGCTATCGTCTTAATATCTTTTATAATTTCTTTGTGATCCCCAACTATATGTAAATTTATGGGAGGAATCTTTGGCTTTGCTTGCGTCGTCTGGTTAGTCAGTGAAGCAGGTGCATCTTTTTCGCCACTGATTTGATTTTCTATTTGTTGTGGCAGATAGTATTTATTTTGGCTTATCAGGGCGTTTGCATCCCACATGTATCTTTTTTGCACATCATTTAGTGGCGGTGATAAATGGTCATTAGTTCTTTTATTTTGTGAACCTGTGTTTACGTCTTCCATGATTGCGTCAGAGTTGGAATTGTTATTTGCATTCTCCGAATTTGTTAAAGAAAGATTATTATTTGTGATATTGCAGAGAATTGGCTGTTTTAGTGGAGATTTGGGGCTGAGCATTTTGACAAAATCTGTTTACCTATAGTAGTTTTTATGTTTTAAGGTTATCAGCCGGCCTTGCGGGGGCCGGCTGGCCGGGCACTGTAATCTGTACACTCCGATAGCGGAAGCACTAAACCGCACCGAAGGAATTGGCTAAAAGTCACTTTTAAAATTTCCGAAACAAGCGTTATTCAAACACAACCGTACTCGAAGGTAGCTTTAACGGAACTCATATGTATATCCACCCAAACATTTTTATTACATACTTTATAAATATTCAGTATACTAGTATTATCAAATAATATAAAATATTGTCCAGTTATATTATTATTAAAATAAATAAATTTACAGGTGCATTTCGAAGACACTCAATTTGAGACAAAGAGATTTGATGTACGAAAAAAGTTGTCACCTTTCGCTGTTCCTACAATTTTCAACACTTCCACAATTGCAGTAATTCCAACACAGGAAGTGAGTCTTGCATTTGATGAATTGTCCACTAATAGTGTGGGATATGTGGAAGAAATGACATGTAGTAGTGAAATTTTTCTAATTGATATTTATCCAGTTCCAAATTTTTAAATAATTTATTTTATTAATATTTACAAAATATTGAAAGGCAAGAGTTGTTGGATGAAATTGCTTCTTTGAGGAATGAATTGAAATTGAAAGAAAGGGTCATTCAACACGCCAAATAAGAGATAGTTATGTTACAAGAAATGGCCAGTGAGAAGAATGAAATTCTGACTCAATTTTTGGCTCCTGAACAACTTGACTGCGATTCAAATAATCGAACTTACCGTAGATGATCCGATGAAAGCATTTTGATAGAATTGAAACTAAGATTTGCTTTGGGGAGGAAAAGCTACCAATATCTTCATGAAATGGGTTACCCTTGCCCAGGATACAGCTCCTTAAATAGGAGAGTCTAACAATTTCAAATCGATTTTGGAGTTTTTACCAATGTGCTAGAAATGTTAAGTCAAAAAGTGGCTGCTGTGAAGAAAATAGAAAGAGACTGTCAAATAATAAGTGGCGAGATAAATTTGACTACGACAAAAAATCCTCAAAGGTTGTGGGAAGTATGACACTTGGAGACACATCCAAAAAAAAGGTCATCGTTTAACTGTAGTTTTGCTGCGGAGACTGAATACCAGGTGTATGCAAATAGTTGCAATGCATGTCACTGGACCTTCCACTCCAGGCCACATCATTAAGGATTTAATTTTCTGGTGTCCACAAGGTCTCAAAGAACAAAGCATAACTTCTAATATGGGTGCGTGCAACAAAGCTATATAAAAGAAAGCATATGAAGAAAAAGAGATGTACTCTACACTTGTTCCAGATGTTGCAGAATCATTTGACAGTGTGACATAGAGGACTCATAAACAAGCTGAAAAAATACTCCTAAGGCAGTATGTGGAACTACTAGAATTGTATATATCAGACAGATTCTTCAGAGTGAAACAAGAAGAAGAATACTCTGAACTCAAGCAGATCAAAGCAAGAGTATCTCAAGGTGATGTAGTTGGCCCTGTCCCTTGGCATCCCTGAAATAGATGTCAAGATCGCCACGTTTGCTGACAATACTGATTTATTAGAAGTGGGAGCATGTGTGGAAAAAGTTACTCAAGAGTTAGGTATACATGACACTGATGAATACAGCAATTGGATCAAAAAGTGGAGAATAAAAATGGATGAGGTAAAATCAGTACTTTACCAACCAGAACATCCAGAATAACGTGTCTATTACAATTAAAGGAACACAGGTGCCATTAAAAAATTTCAAAGTAAGGTACTCCGGTACCATTGTAGGTCCAAAATATAGACTTGCACAGAGACCTCAAGATTGAGACCGTTACAGAAGAAATTCAGAGATTGGGCCAAACGCACTAAACTAGACCTCATAACCATGTGAACATCGAGATGCTCCTGCTCCTCGATCAACATGACATCAAAAGAAAGCTGAAGAGGACAAAACCTGCAGACCTAGTATAACAGTGATAAGTGAAAGTGCTCAAAAGCAAAGAATAGTGTAAAGTGTAAGTTAGCACATAACAGAGAAGAAGGAAGTGAGAAAAACAGTTAAAAACTGAGAGACGACAATGGGTGATATCTTAATCTTAAACACATAATAGATCATTTAAGTTAAGACAAAATTGCTGATGGATCTAATACGAACAGGTGCAATATATCAACATAAATTTAAAACAAAAGTATCCACAAAATCAATAATTTTGTTGCTTCTTGCTTTTATAGCAGATAGGCCAAACTAAATTAACTCGTCAAATAACGATTTTCGTGGGACTAAAAGTAGGTTTATACCGGCAAGTGGTATCTTCTTATTCGGTGGTCTTTCCTGAGTATGAAAAATCATGTTGTCGCTTTCTCAGCCTGTGGAGTGAGGAGCTATGACGTCACAAAGATGGCCATACTTGGTTCCAGGTTTAAGTACAGAGAAACTAGGGTTTAACCCAAACATCCAAACAGAAAGTTCTACCCAGCAGCAAACTCTTTAGTACCATCCTTATTTAGTAATTGGTAAAAAGTTGTACAACATTGCGGGTCGGGTTTAGGTGGGAGAGGGCTGGAAAGATGGTAAAATGGTAGGTTTCAACAGTTTTTCGCAAATATCTCATTAACTATGAGGTTTAGCGCAAACTTTGTCTTATACAAAATTAATCTATATTTAATTTAAAATAAAAATGGTCCTATGCATTTTTGACTTCTAGACAAGGATTACGGAGATATGGAGGGGGCAATAATGTCATTATTTTCCAGTTAGCTTCGTTATGTTTCGTTATAAAGAGTATGTTTCGTTATAAAAAGTACTTAGTGAGGCATCAATAACATAGAAACACTTATATGTATGTTTGTATGTATGTATGTACGCCTATGTGTATGTATCTGATAATATATGTACTTACATTGCTCCTCTCCTTTGTCGTTTGTATCTTCATTTTGCATAGTTTTCGCTTTTGAATAATTCATCATATCGTTTTCCTCTTTCCCATTTGAGCTTTTATAATCATACCTACTTAAATTGCCTCCATCTTTTGTCATATTTTCCTAAAAATATAAAATCATGTGGATATCATTAAAACAAGGTTAGCTACAAACTTTATCTAATAAGCTTTAATACAAAAATAATGAAAATTGTTTTTCTTAACAACACATGCTTTTCAGTAAATTCAATGTTCTTCAGTGAAAAGTGGTATGTACATCGTACATGGTAGTTACATAATAATAAATTACAGCAATCAGCAACCTAAACATCTTTAAGCTCTTTTTCATGTTGAAGATTATCTTCATCGATGCCGTCGTCAATAATTAGTGCATCTCTGTTGGGGCACCTATGTCCTGAGCAACTCTTTCACATGTTTGACCATTTTAGCCACTCTGTCGACGTTCACAGTTTCTAACACACCCCGTATTCCGCATTACAAATGCAAACAATGAGGGAGAGCAATTTTTCAGGATCAATTGCCTTTGTGGTTGCAACTGGACGCAAATAACCACCAATCCTTTTCCAACTCTATTTTAGTGAATATTTATTGATATTGAGCCATTACTGCACTTGATGGTGTTGTTGTGCAGCTGCTGAAGTGGAGGAAAGTACAGGCAACCTGAAATATGTGTATACAGGTTCCTTTGCGATGGTCTGCAAGTAGCATTGATGGCGCAGAGTATCCAAATTATCTGCATTTGTTGATGCAAATATCGAAAGGAAGAAATGGTTCCAGCATCAGCTACACTGCATCTGGGTCTTCATTTGGGCTGTTAAAAGTCAACAGATTTGTATAAAGCTCCTTGTCACTTTGCACTTTTTCAGAAAGCGTTATTTTTTCCTTTCTATAAATTGAAGAAACGGTATCACATCCAGCGAAAGTGTAAACTGTCAAGAGAACATCCTTCATTTCCCCTATACCACACTGAATGTCTCCAATGCAGTAAAATTTTTCTTTTTGGTTACCTTTTTTCGGTACAACCATCTTCAACTGTTTGTTGGCTGGAGCATAAAAACCAATAAGATCAATAAATCGGTGTCATTGCCAATTACGATAGCCTCTGTTTCCTTCTTTGATTTGTTAATTGCAGTAAAAACTGAATCACTTTGCAGCCAGCTTGCTGTAAGTGTACAGTGATGAGAGCAATCAGTTGTACCTATCTTGTTCATAGTATTAGTTAGAAATTTTGCTTGTCCAACAGTCACATTAATTCCATCTTCCACTTTCACTTCAACATGTGTAGTAGTGGATGATCTGCGCAAATGTTGTTCGTCTTTGATGCTGGGTTCACCATAACCATCTGGCCTCCCCAGTTCCTTGAACCCTTTATATAATACACCTGGAGCGAATATTACGAGTTCATAGGCGTCATTTTACCTTTTTTGCCAAACAGAAAAAGTTACCCCCTTCATATCTCCGTAATCCTTTACTGGAGTGCAAAAATGCATAAGACAATTTTTATTGTAAATTAAATGTAGATTAATTTTGTATTAGATAAAGTTTGCGCTAAACCTCACAGTTAACGAGATATTTGCGAAAACTGTTGAAATCTACCATTTTACCACATTTCCAACCCCATCCCACCCAAATCCGACACGCAATCTTCGTACAACTTTTTACCACTTACTAAGAGAAGGGTACTAAACAGTTTGCCGCTGGGTAGAATTTTCTTTTTTGGATGTTTGGGTTAAACCCTAGTTTTACTGTACTAAAACGTGGTACCAAGAATCGCCATCTTTGTGACGTCATAGCTCCTCACTCCACAGGCTGAGAAAGCAACAACAGGAGTGTTTTTACTGGTGAAACACCGCTGATTACGATGGTATCACTTGTCGGTATAAACCTACTCAGTTCCACGACAATAATTATTAATTCTCTTGGGCTCTCTACTATTAGGACGCGTCTGCCAGATGATGTTTTTAAACATTCTTTTACTGATACTTTTGAAATAGAGCACACTATACGCTCAGAGATTTGCAAGTATAGATAAATATTAATATAGGCATTTGCCTAAATATGAAAATCATTATCTGCAATTTGCAGTCAACCTTAGAAGCCAAAAATCACAGACGACCTTACTGATAATAAGGTGTGTACAGATTATTGCAACTCACTGCTATCGTAGGGAAAAGTAAGTATTTTTCATCTGTTGGTTAGGGATATTGATTTACAGAATTCTGGCAGCACAGTTTAGAAGTGGAGATTCTCGTTAAGTGTAAGCATCGCCAAGATGAGTCTGGAAAGCTTTCGGTGCCTTTATGTCCTCATCGTTTTTGCTGCTCTCGTTGAAGTGGGCGAGTTCGATTTGACACCTTAAAATTATAATTTGTATGCATTGCATTGTTTTGAAGTGTCATTATCACGGGTTACTTCATTAATCTATACAAAAACGTTTAAAACAGCTGGGCACAGCCTGCCGAATTGTGTGACAAATGTCACTTTATACGGCCTAGTCATATGTGAAGTTTTGCGTTGCAGAGCTCTGTATACCCAATAGCGGGAATTTAAAATTTACATTGTAACGTCATTTATCACTTTGACTGCCGTGCAAATATTTGATTAAACTTTCTGTCGTTTCTTAAAAATTGGCAATAATAATATAACCCTCCGGTGCACTTCCTACTTTTGATTTACAATTTTTTTGGAATCAGTTTCCTGTTAGGTTTTTCGTGAATTTTTTTATTTACAATATTTACGTTTACAGTTTAATTTAGTGATTAAGTTATTCGTTTCTATTGTTTACAATTTGGTTTGATGTTATTACAGTGAGAAGTGGTTCTGTATATTGTACGTATAAAAGGTGTTGTATTGCAACATGCAAATATACCAATTGGGGAAGATGCTATCATGAATATCCCTAAAATCAAGTTTTACAAAAGAAATACTTTGAGAGCTAACTTTAAATTATGGTAATAATCCTTTAAACAGCGTACATGCTAACAATTTTTTATTTCTATTTTTATTTAAATATTCGTATAGATAAACTGCGAAAACTGCGACAAAAAAGTTATTTGTAGTTTGTGTTTTGAAGAAAGATGTTTGCGAGTAACTTCGGCCGAAGACCATTAAGCACATTAAGCACACTACAGTGCCTGCACTTTCTTTGATAAATATTTAACGACTGCATTTACAGATGGGTGTCCAATAAAATAAATAACTTTTACATTTTAATTTTAAAAATCTTACAATTAATTACGGATAAATTACAACCTTAGAATAGCATACAGAATAAAATACTTCATGACTATTATCACCTAGTAACATCTTCCAAATTTTATTAGAATAATAGGATTATCAGCACATCGCATTCTATTTTCCAGGAAATCTGTAATAATAATAATAATAATCATCATCATCATCATCATTTCCATTATTCCAGTTGGAGATATAGTCCAGTCATTATAATATTTTAGGTTACAAAAGGTTATGAAGTTTTGAAACTTGGCAGGAATGTCGATTCATATGCCCTAACTATGGCTCTTAATTTGCGACTTTGGGAGGTCGCCGCTCGCGCCGCCATCTTGGAAAAATGGTGCCCAAAAACAGTTTTTGACGTATAACTCCGTTCCTGTTAATCCTATGCAAAAAAGTTCTTTTGATAAATTAAAGAGAATAAAATTTGCTACTATACAATACTAATAATATTTTTATTTCAGATCGATAGTTTTCAAGTTAAAGAACTTAGAAGTAAAACGAACATTTTGAATTCGCAAAAAATCTGTATTTTCAAGTTTTTTCACATTAACCACAAATTAACTTATCTATAGTTTGTTGTACAGAAACATTATTAAAACCAATACATATTGCAACTCGTTTCTACACCACCCATGAGGAAGAGTGCATCGGCGCGTTTTTTTACGTGGTTTCCCCACTAGACCTAATCCACAATCGAATTGATTACCTACTTGCTTTTCCGCAGCTTTGTACGTTGCGATAGTTTTGGTGCAAATGATTTTTCCGAGTCACCAGCCTCTTCTTCTTCTCTTTCATTCTCCTCGTACATTTGTAAAGAGTCAAGAATATCTGCAACCTCATTATCGTCCTCTTCGTCAGAATCTTCCACAATGTCAGGAATGTTTTCGCATGCTACGCCATTGCAATAGAAACAGAGTGCCGAACATTTTTCGTCCAACACCCGCATGCCGTCCCACAGCCATTTTTACATCTGCAAGAAATTGACTGGAGAAGTATGTCGGGGGCTGGCTGTTGTGTTGCGAGAACAGCATCGAGCCCTGTTCTTGTTTTCTGCCAACCGTATTCCTCCGGGTTTTTCGTAATGCCATTTCACATCTGAACTTGATGATATGTCCGTAGGCAATGCTGGCGTGCAGAATCTTCTGTGGGAGGCAGGGAGGCAAGGTTAAAGTTGTTTTTGGAAACAGCCTTCACAAAACATTCGTATTGGAGGGAATCCAATGAGTCGTTTTCATGTGATGCATCATAAGATGCCAATAAAAATGATTTTCCAGCTGTAGCGAGAGCATTAACGTCTGCTTCTGGATGTTGAAAGATTTTAATAATATCAGCCAACTTGTCGTTCTTTTGAAGGAGTTTGAAAAATTTGATTTTCCCCTGGTTGAACAGAGCACAGGTGGTATCGCAACCACTGAATGCATGGATAAACTGAATATTTTTCGCTACGGTATCCTTGTAGCTGAGGCTTTGCCCAGAAAATATCTGTTCCACAATCTTTCCTCTGGCTGGTTTTCGCAAAAAAACATTGGCATGATCTCGTGCTCTTGGGGTTAACAGAACCAATAGATCTATGTCTTCCCCTACAACATAAACAAACGGATATGAAGAGGACATACGGGGCGCTGTTTGGACGATGAGCAAATCCGCATCTTCCACGGATTACTTTACTGTATAACCATGCTCTTCAAATTTCTTCATTAACATAGGAATTAAACGCCTTTTGTTCGAATCGGTGGACAGAAACTTTTCTTGCGAAGCAGTGGAAATCATTGCTTCATCGAAAATGATATCAGCGCAGGTTTGCGACCTGAAACGTCGATGTCTTTCCGCGCTTTTCGTGCTCATGCTATCGACGTTATCCGGATAACCGTCAAAAACCATACATGCGTTTGATCCATAGTGCCGCTTAACGTATTCCACATAAAATATACAAATTGTTCCGAACGAATCGTTGCGATGCCATGCCACTCGGTGCAACAAAAATCCACCGTCCAGAACATGAAAGCTTCGGCTCTGTTGTTCAGGTTCAGGCATGAATGCTTTGAACAAAGAAGATTTGGTTGGTACTCAGGTTTACATGCGTTCCAACGTGGAAATTAATATTCTTCGGCGGATACAAACGACTGGTATTGTGCATGTGTGTAAACGTAACCCAACGTTGTAAACATGACAGCATATGGCGACATTTACCATAATATAACAATTATCGTAATATGCTGTCACTTTAACAATGTTGTTCCACCTTAACACAAGTCCAATGACCAACTCTCCGCATTGTTCATGTCGAGTAGATCCGCCCTATTGGGGGACTTTCATTGGAACAGTGCAGGGTGTTGGGGTGCCACGTGTCATGGTATGTAATGGATATGGTGATTTTATTAGGCAAAAATAGATAAAGTGAAAAAATTCGTGTAAAAACGCAGTTTTTTCGCTAATTCGAAATTTTCGCTCTCCTTCACATCCCGCTAACTCGAAAACTATCAATCTGACAAGAAAATATTATTTGCGTTGTTTTGTAGAAAATTTTATCCTCTTTAATTTATAATGGGAACTATTTTGCATAGAATTAACAGGAACGGAGTTATACCCCAAAAACTGTTTTTGGGCGCCATTTTTCCAAGATGGCGGCGACCTCCCGAGGTCGCAAATTAAGAGCCATTGTAAGGGTATATGGGTCGACATTCCTGCCGAGTTTCAAAATTTCATGACCTTTTGTAAACAAATCCGTTTCATTTCCTTTTAATGACTGTACTAATATAGGGTTTGAGTATATTTCTTCTAGATTTTTTTGTCATCTGCTATGCTCTTCAGCTCCGGGATGCTCTTCCCTGTTTCTGACTTCATGGATGTCTCGTAGCTTGTGGGTTCTACCCTCGGAATGCTCTGGTCGGTTCTTCCCTTGGTCTTCTTAACGCGTTCCCCAGCCAGCCATACTTGCATTTTCTGGTTTCTACGTTGATATTCTGTTGTCCCGTTTTTCGCAAAATCTTGTCATTACTAATTAAATTAGGGATCCAGATTTTTAGGATGTGTCTTAAGCATCTATTTATAAACTAGAACGCGCGTGGCCAGCCTCCGTCTGGCCCTGCCAGCGTAAAGAAACGGTTAACAATAAAAATGCTTGCTTAAGCTGGTAGCCAGCCTACGTCCGGCCCTGCCAGCGTTAACAATACAAATGCTTGCTGTTGACGGTTGCGCCACTTGTGCTTACGATCGGCATGTGCGCGCGCCAGTGCTTACGGCCGGCGGCCGGCGGCCGGCATCAGCTATTATAATATAAGATGTCTGTAATGCGTTACGAACCACGATTCGCACCCGTATAATAGGACCGGTTTAACTTTAGCATTAATAGTTATTTAACCAACAAATGTGTTAATGAAGGCGATTAATAATCGAAACTGTTTAAAGCACGAACGAGCGATATCGAGTGAGTGCCTTTAATAGTTGAAATTATTAATCGCCCATTAACAAACGAGTTGATTACAAAATTTTTTCGTTGACCGCAAAATCTTTTTTTGTGGCAAAAAATTTGATTAATACAACTAACCTCTATGCAAAATATCATCAAAACGTCAAAATCACAAAAACAGTTAATTAATGAAAAAGAGTGTATTAATCAAAAACAGTGTATTAATAGATCTATTAATCCATCCTTTCTTAAAAAACAATTAATGAAAAAGAGTGTATTAATCAAAAACAGTGTATTAATGACGTCTATTAATCCATCCTTTTTTAGGAAAAATAATTCATTAATACTGAAATTAACAAGGCCAAGGCCGACGTCGTTCATCTCATTCTATCAAACACTCCTCTGGTTTTGTTTATTTTTTTCTGCATGTCTCGTTCTGTGCCTCCCTCCTCTGTTAGATTATATCTTAAATATGTAAAGCTGTTCACCCTTTGAACTCTCTGGTCATTTATTTGGAGTGTGTTTGCAACTGTACTGTTTATGGATAGCAATTTAGTCTTGTTGATATTGATTTGTAATCTCATCTTTTCTGATTTCTCTTTTAGGTTTGGCAGTTTTCTTTGGATATTTTTTAGTTTGTTTCCTAACATGCACACGTCAGCGGCGTAGTCTATATTTATCTAATATGTCGGTCAAGTTCCAGGGTATTCCATTCCCTTTTACAGTTTGGAATAATATGTGATCTATGATTACTAGAAATAGTAACAGTGATAGGATACAGCCCTGTCTAACGCCCGTTTTGGTTGCAAAGAATTGTGATGTTTCTCCGTTGTGTAGCACTCAGCATTTTCCCCTTGTGTAACCTAGTTTAATTAGTCTTATTACTTTTTCAGGGACTCCTATATTTGCCATTGCAATCCATATTGCTTCTTTATCGTTGGAGTCGAAGGCTCGTTGATAATCAATAAACAGGTTGTGTAGTGGTAACTGTAGCTCTTGTGATTGCTCTATGATAATTTTGGGAGTGTTCACATTGTCTATGCAGCTGCGGCCTGTTCTCAAACCTGACTGTTGGTGCCTCAGTCACTTTTCCATGTGTTCTTGCATCCTGTTTAATATTATCTTGTAGAAGGCTTGGTTTACAGCACTTAGTAGATTTATGCTCTCCAGTTGTTACATACATTTAAGTTTCCGTTTTCAGCTATTTTGACTATAACCCCTGGTTTCCAGTCTTCTGGAGAAACTTCTTTTTCTCAAATTTTTATTATTAATGGTAAGAGGGTATCAGCTGTTGTTGTGAGATCCGCTCGCAGCGGTTATTTGATCGTATCCTGGTGTTTTTCCACTTTTCATGCTTTGTATTGCTTTTGTTAGTTGTTGTTTGGTTAAAGGGTCTATCTTTATGTTCAGTTCTCTTATTTTGTTATATAGTGGTACTTGCGTCTTGTTATTCGTAGTGTTTATGATTGTTATAAAATACTCTTCCCATCTTCTTTGCTGTTTCTCTGCTAATGCTATTAAATTTTCCTCTTTGTCTTTTAAGGGCCTGCTCGATTTTATTTGTTGTTTCCCCATTCATTTACTGATCATCTTGTACAGGCCTGATATTTACCATATCTGCAGCTCCTTGTGCCTTTGCGTCTATTGATTCTATACGTCGCTGTTTGTCTCTTTTTATATTATTATTTATTTCTTTGCTTGTGGTTCTGTACTGTTCTTGTATTGTTCTTCTTTTGTTATTATCCTTTTCCTGCAGCCTCAGTTGCTTTAAATGTTTCCTTCTTGTAATTAATGCCCATATTTCAGTCGAGATCCAATCAGCTTGCCTTTTTTCCGTATGCCTAATGTTTTCTTGCACGTCCCAGTGAATGATTGTTTGCATGCTTGCCATATCTCTTCCATATCTAAGTCGTAGTCTATGTTACCAGCACCTTTTCTTAGTTCTGTAATAAATGTATTTTTTTTGTGGTCTATTTCTTCAGTTTGTTCATATTAAAGTTTGTTCTGCTAGGTTTGTTTGCTTGGTTTCTTAAGGGTTTGCGGTTGATTCCAAGCTTTCCAACAATTATCTGATGGTCACTACCAATATCTGCTCCTCTATTATTACGTACGTCTAGAATGCATTTTCGCCATTTTCTGCTTATACAGATGTGATCTATTTGATTGTGTGTTTTACCATCGGGCGAGACCCAGGTGATCTTGTGATACGTTTTGTGTGTAAACTTTGTTTCTCCAATCTGTAGATGATGTGGTGCACATATGTTGATTAATAGTCCTCCGTTTCCGTTCCAAATCCGACATCCGTGTTTGCCCATTATGTGTTCTACCTTCGCGAGGGAGGCTGTAAGCTGACCAAAACATATTTGCCTGAAAATATTACTTTGTTTTCAAATACTCTTTCAAGAACTATATTGAAATACATTAAAACTGTAAACCTCTAAGATGTACAACGTACACGACACTATAAATACGGAAGGGGTCATAATTATATATAACAGCAATGAGATAACATGAACAACAAAATAGAATGCTTGAGTAAGAAAGAGATGACCATACGATAAAATTATTTTAGTAGGCATGTTTAGTTGACTTCTTTCTTTCTTGTGAACTTTATCCGTTCCGAATGTTAGCTATCATCATAGTAATCTGTACTTTATCTACTGCTTGTCGAAATAGTTCCAAGGAAGTCATACCAAACCATTGTCGCAAATTCTTGAGCCACGAAATTCTTCTTCTACCGGGGCCTCTTCTTCCCATCACTTTCCCCTCTAAAATTAGCTGTAATATCCTGTATCTTTCTTTACTTCTCATAACATGACCGAAGTATTCCAGTTTTCGAGTTTTCACTGTTTACAATATTATTGGGTCTTTACCCATTGGTTTTAGAATTTCCAGATTCGTAGTTCGGTCAGTCCAGGATACTCTCAAGATGTGCCGGTAGACCCACATTTCAAATGCTTCCAGTTTTCTTTCAGTTGCCTTTGTAAGCGTCCACGATTCCGCACCATATAGTAGTGTTGAGAAGATGTAACACCTCAGGATTCTGAATTTTAATTGTAAATTTAGATCTCGACTAATCAGAATCTTCTTCATCTGAATAAAAGCGGTTCGTGCTTTTTCAATTCTCCCTTTTATTTCGATTGAATGATCCCATCTTTCATTGACATTAGTACCCAGATATGTGTATCTCTCAACTTTTTCAATTTGGTTATTTTCAACTGTTATTACCGTTGGTGGTGGGTTGTTTTTGCTTATTACCATATATTTTGTCTTTTTTGCGTTGAGAGAGATTCCATATGCCTCACTGGTTGCATGAATTTTGTCTATTAAGTTAGTTAGTTGACTTATGTCATAATTAAAATAAGCGTCATGCCTACTCGAATATTTACTACTATGTTTGTCTCTTTCTTACTCAAGCAATACGTGCTATTTTCTTATTGATGTTATCTCATTGCTGTTATATACAGTGGATTTATTTTAATGGTTAATATAACAGTTTCGTTTCTATGCCAGCAAACCTAGTTAATCCTTGCCATTTCAAGTATTGATTTTATTAATCATAATGGTACTCACGCAGAATAAAAAAACCGATATCAAATCTGAAATTGAGGAATATCTGAATACCAGCGATTTTTTCGATAAACTGGCGGACAAGCTTGCTGATTTGGTTATGCAGAAGATAAATGAAAAATTTGAAGAGCTAACCCTAAAGTACAAAAATTTAGAAAGCGCAGCTACAAAACTGAAAGCAAAAAGTGAGGAGTTAACTGCAAAACTAGATAACCTCGAACAGTATTCTCGCAGGAGCTGCCTTCGTGTTTTTGTCATTGAAGAGAAAACCGGAGAAGATCCCGAACAACTGGTATTGAAGATTCTTACGGAAAAAATGGGATTAAACATCAAATCAGATTTTATCAGGATCAAATATAATGTACACCAAATTAAACCATACATCCCTAGCGCTGTCCACCAAAAAATTTAATGAACATCAAAAAATCTCAATAGAACCCAAATTATTATAATTCAGAAATTGAGAACAGCACCACTAAAATAGCTATGTTGCGTATTGTTTTGCCATTGCTTACATTTTAAATTCCATATGTCTATCAATTTTACTAAATGTTCACCAAATTTAGAACACTCAAGTTACGCGTCCGTGCTGAACATAATAAATATTTGCGCTATCCATTTATATTTAGTCTTTCTCGAAAAAACTACTTGTGCGTCAAATAATTATTCTGTTACTCCAAAAATGAAATAAGCTCGAACATCTCTCCTTGTCGCTTCCAGACAAACTTCTTGCAGGCTTCAGCTTGCAGCTGCACACTGTGTTTGGTAGCTTTTACAGTGAGTGTAACCAGTATATTGCCGTATGAAAAAACTTAATAAGTTTAATTTTCAATTTTGTTTTATGAAATTTCTGTTAGATTTTTATATATATACTAGCGGACCCGACAGACGTTGTCCTGCCCGCTGCTTGCTATCAGTGGCTTCAGCAAACGTTTTTTCGATATTCGAATTTTCGATTTTTTTAATTTTAAAAAATATTGGGGGTTGGTGAAATTTTGGGGTTATATGTTTTGATATGCGAGAAATCTTTAAAAAATTTTTAAAAAAATTTCGTCAATTTTTTTTTGAAATTGCCTAGAACATGATTGTGGCGCCACTTACCGGGTCCAATTGTAAATCTAAACCATCCAGGGACCCATTTAAACACAAAAAATGTCATCAAAATCGGTACAGCCGGTTAGGAGGAGTTTAGTTACATATAGACGTACAGAATTATATATACAAAGACATTGATTTATTTCCAAGAATTCTTCAGACTTATTTCTATGTCCCCATTAATAAACAAAACCTAATAAAACACGATAGATTTTTCTTATAAGTGATATTTAGGCCAACAAGAAATATAAATCTGGGTATACTTTTGAAATTGAATGTGGTATAAAATATAGTAAACATTGTGTATTTTTGCCAAAGAAATAGTGTTTTTTAAATGCTAAATAATATAAAACGCTGACTAAAATTAAATATCTGGGTATCATGTTAGAATTGAATGCGGAATAAAATTTGGTGAACATTTAGCATTTTTAGCCAACGAAAGTTATTTTTAGGAACAAATAATATAAGAGACTAGCATGACGTCAATTTTTGGTTGTCGCTCTAAGATTATGTATTTTCTTAATTTTGGTGAACATTTAGTATTTTTGGGAAACGAAAGTATTTTTTTGTACGAAAAGGTTGGGTAAATTTGGTAGACTGTTAAATACCACCCGATTTTATCTACCGCTGTCATCAAGTAGGTCGAAATAACCCCGGCGCCGGCGTCAAGAAATCTCGAGCTATCATTGTTAAATTTACTAGCTATAAGTATCGCAAAACAATTTATGATAACAAATCAAAGTTAAAAAATTCCGATATATATGTGCATGAAGATTTAACAAAGCTCAGGCTGGAATTGCTTCGTTCATCGATAAATACATTCGGCCGTGGGCAAGTGTGGACAGCTGATGGAGTTATCTACGCCAGGAAAAATAATAAGAAAATCTGTGTACGGTCAATGCAAGATTTGGCTCCTTCCGATTAATATGATGCATGCGTCATATCTATTGTTACCAGTGGTGTAATTTTATATTAACTAAGTTCGCTGGATGCAACTTGAAACGCATTATTTTTCTTGGGTGCTTTTTTTACACAACTAGTTCTTTAATTTATCTTTTTGTTTGTTGTAATTTTTTTTGTTTATTAACCTTGCGGTGCTAACAGGTAACCAAAACAGGCTGCTATGGCTGAATTGAGATATATGCAAGACCTGGACACATATGGTGGAGAGGACGGCGAGTCACTGAATGATATAAATATGCTAAACAATTTATTTGAAAATAATGTAAAAAATAAAATAAATTTCAACATATTTCATATGAACATACGTAGTATACAGAGTAACTGTGATGAGTTAACTGTGTTGTTACAAAGCTTTAAATTTAACTGCGATATTGTTGTTCTATCTGAAACATGGGGTATTAAAGACGTACGTGATTTTTCAATAGAAGGTTACATTTTTTATAATGAAGCAAAGTTTAACCAAATGATGACCTAATTATATATATGCGTGAGGGTATAATACCAAGTTTTAAAACTATAATTACACAGACGTAACATTTACTAATATAAAATTTACATTTAATAACAACACATAATCGGTTTTAACGATGTAAAAACCGCCAGCATCTGATAAGGTTAGGTTTCTGAATGACTTATATACAGTTTTAAATATTGTTGATAATTTTCAAATAAACATATTGCTGGGTGACATAAACTTAAATCTTTTTGATACAACTGACACATATGTGAGTAGATACACCAATGAGCGAACTGGTAGGGGTTATGTATCTTTAATTAACCAACCCACTAGAGCCAACAACGAAGCAAAAACATGCTTAGACCACATATTCTTTAAAAACAACAAATTGTAGCAAATTGCACATTAGTTCTAGTGGTGTTTGAATCGGCAATCACAGATTACTACAGTACTTTATAAAAAATTCAATATTTTAAAAACAAAGACCATACTCTATCAAACGATGAGTGCACAAGAAAATATGTAAACTACGCACGAATAAGTGAGTGCCTAAAAACAACAGACTGGGTCGATTTACACCAAGAAAAAAATGTAAATAACGCTTTTGATTTATTCATAGCGTCAGTAAGTAACATCATTAGTATGTGCACGGAGCATCAAGTAGTTAAACCAAAGAATAGAAAAATTAAACCATGGATAACTGTTGGCTTAATTAAATCAATTTCCAGAAGGGATAAATTAGAAAAGAAACTGTTACGCAAAAAAAATAATATTCAGTTAAAGAATGAATTCAAAACATAGAAATCTTTTAACAAAATTAATAATCAAAACAAAGCAAAGTTATTATAAACCGGAAATAGGCAGAGCAAATAATAACGCTCAAAAGATTTGGCAAATAATAAGACTTTCGGTAAACAATAATAAAAGTAGCAAAAATAATCACATTGAATCATCAGATGGCAATGAACTACTTTCCGATCCTCTATTAGTTGCAAATAAATTTAATCATTTCTTTTTATCTGTTGGTGTAACTATGGCGAAAGCAGTACAAGATGAGGTGGATGCTGATTCAAATTATTATGGAAACGCAAGTTTTAAAGAAATATACAATAATTCTCTTTTTCTTATTCCTGTTACTCATCACGAAGTTGGCGAAAAAATAAATAGCGTAAAAAACAATTCTGCCAGTGATAAGGATGATATATCGGTTTTCTTTATAAAAACCTTTAAGGCTCATCTAGTAGAGCGATTGGTGTTTCTAGATAATTTAGCCTATCAAAGTGGCATCTTCCCAACAATACTAAAGGAATCCGATATCACACCGGTTCATAAATCGGGTAGTCGACAAGAATTAAAAAGTCATATTTTGGGATGGTCTGTAGCATTATTTAACTGAATTATGTTTTAAGCTTTAATGTTACCAATTCACACCTTCAGAGAATAACAATTAACGATATAACAAATGAACCTACCTAATTCAAACAGTTTACCGAGTACAATGAAATACATCGGAACAAAAACAATTGTCTTCTTATAAAAAGATTTTTTTATTATGGTATTAAACATACGGGTGTAATTAATAACGCGTGTTACCCCCACGAGCTCTGATTACTGCTTCCATAGGTCTATTCATACTATAGATGATGTCATCGATAGTTTGTTGAGGCAGGGTGTTACACTCTGTCACTAGTGCCGTCTTTAGCTCATCTAGGGTTTGTACCGATAGATTTCTAGCTCGGACCCGTTTCCCCAATATGTCCCATGTGTGTAGGGTTGCCAACTTTAAAAAATCTATTTCCGGGTTTTCGGAAATGAAAATCCGGGACAAAAGCGCCTCAGGCGGGACGCAATAATTTTTTTAATATATATTATTTTAATTTAAATTTAGAAAATTGTAATATACTTAGGGAACCTTTTCTTGTAAAATTTGGCAAAATTTACTAAATATACATTTTATTTAACAGTAAAATGTTTTATTATTTTGTTTAATTACATAATTATTGTAGTCTATTCAAAAAATTTTAAAATTATTAGAAGTGGAAAAATAATACTAAAACAGTAAAACCTAATAAACGCCGAATCGCTTTTAAATTTTTTATTGCAGTTATATAGGTGGACTAACGTAATAATAGAACATCATCAAGAACGCAATACAATTCTCAACAAACACAAAAAACTAAGATTTATCCTTTACATGAAGTAAATTTGTTATTCTACAAATTGGCAAACACAACTACACTTTAAACTAAACCGTGTCGTTACTTTATGTTTTAAAATCCTATTTCGCTTGCGATTTTTTTTCCTTTTCCAATTGTCTAAATGAAGAAATATTATAGAATACGTAAATTGGACAAAGAAAAATCTCCTCATTTCGACATCTCTAAAAGAACATTTATAGGATTTTTGTAACAGTAAACAGGGTTAGGTTAGAGTTTCTAGAAGCCATGTAAATAGATATTAATTAGAATTGAAAAATATTTCTACTAAAAAGCACCTTGCATAAAAAACGTAAAAATTGTGCAAACATACTACTTTTCGGTAAATAATTAAAAATCTAAAGTAATTAACATTTTATATTATTTTCACCAATTATAAATCTTTAAAGTGTTCACATAAAAAAAATTAAATTTTAATATTAAGTCTTGGTATGTGAAATTTCGAAAAATATTTAAACAATTTAAAAATACATTTTTAGCTAAAGTTGAAAAAAATTAGGGGTTTTATGGTCTTCAGATTGTTCAGTTAGCTAAAAATAACACACTCTAAAAAAACCTCATTGAAATCTTACTTAAATAGCACTTTTCGGATTTTGACAATTTCGAAAAAACTCCATTTTCTAAATAAGTAAAAATCACTCGGTATATATGATAGGGGCTACGTAGGTTTTTAGACAAGCACAAATTATTGACGTAAAACGTTTTTTCGAAAAATCAAAATTAACATTTTTTCCCATATTATGCCGACTTTTTGGCGGACATTGTATATTAAAGTTGTTAAACGATTTCCGGGACAATTAGCGTCCCGCAAGGAGTTCTTGCGGGACGGGTATAAAATACCCTTGAATCCGGGACGTCCCGGAAAATCCGGGACAGTTGGCAACCCTAGTCATAGCTAATGTCAACGTGTTTTGTTAATTTCACCGCAACATTGTTTAACTTGAATATTGTTGTAAACAAAGGGGATCATTAAATTGAAGGTTAATTTGTTTCCATATTTTTTGTCTGAAAATGAATCCGACATTTCAAAAAACCTTTATTAAATTTAGTTGAAAACGAACAAGTTAGACTTCGAAAGCTGAGCTACCAGTTTGATATTATTGCCCCCTTGGCATATACAGAAAATTGCTTTTATGTATCACATTTTCTGTATAAGCTTTATAATAAATTGCGTCAGGAATCTGTGCATATCAAAAGCTGTAGATTATATTGTAACTTCTCACTGTTTTATATGTGCATTTGGAAACTCGATATTATAGCTTTAAATAAGTGTAGACCTAATTTATATGATGTCGTCTCTATGTAAATATAAAAATTGCATCGGCCATATGTGCGTCTTGTACATTTTGCAACTATGAAATTGGCTGTAACACTATTAGTACTAACATTATTTCAAGCAGAGATGATTCTACAAATTGTTACATGGCTCGATTGCTAACAAGATGACATTGCTGTAAATTATCTTAGTGGAAGAGTCAATATCAACCATAAAAATAGACAGCTGCACAAGGAAAAGCGTTAAGAAAATCAGGTAGTGCGGTCCATGATTAGAAACATTTTATGAAATGTTAATCGGTTTTCTATATGAAATAAATAAAGTTTCTAATGTTTATATTCTATTAAGAAAAAGCCTGCAAATGCAACCTGTCAAGCATACTCTGGAATCCAGGATTTTCCATATACAGTTTCAAATACCGTGCCAGTGACACGGAATTAAAGTAAACAGATACTGCAACTAGGTCTTGTGTAATTCCTGGTAATAAAAGTAATCTGTATGGAGAGTTTTTGCATGATTAACGTCCTGAATGCAGAAAGGTAATTGATATATAGAAGAATATAAAATATTAATCTTGCTATAAAGACATTTCAATTAAAAGATAATTACTTTAGAAGCAACGGCAAACAATATTATGATGGATGTTAATATTGAAAGTCGATTGTTACATAGTTACATATCCACATAATTTAATATAGTTTTTATAAGAATCCGTGACTAACACGTGCTATATACGGAAAGATCAATAATAGATTAAATTCTTTACTGTAGGAAGCATGTAGTTACAGTAAACAATTCAATATTCAGAATACAAATGATAAGACCATGACATTAGAAAAGGCCTTCAATGCGATCTTCTCGGCCATTAGATATCTTTCTTTCATCTCTCAAATTTAAACACCTGTTTGGAGAGCCTGCTTTACTCATATGAATAATGAGCTATTAAGAGACCACTTTGCGAATTGATATGTATTCACTGGTTTTAGGAAGTGTAAAGGCTCTTACAATAGTCAATAAAAACCAAAATGTTTTTACTTGTCTACAAAGTAAACACCTGACAAAAAATAAAACAAGTTTCCTGTTTCGTCATACGTCATCGCATGTTTGATGTAGTAGAATAACTATATAAGGAATCACCGTCTCTTCGCACGGACTGATCCCATAAATCCATTGATACATTTAAGATTCCAGAACTGATCAATTGGATTTGGGTGGCAGTGCTGGCGATGTCATTGTCCTACAATGCCCACATAATTGCTTTCCAGTGTAAGGATTCCTTGGTAAACGTCTGCTTTAGCGGGGCTTCAGATTGCAGGTGGACAAATTAGCTACAAAGCATGACCCAAAACTGCGTAGTATTGCGCCTGTTTGAATAATAAATATGCAAGTACAATTAGAATTTTCATGTAGTCACCCTAACGATAACAGATGGCCGAGGACATCCTGTAGTGCATCAACCGTATTTCCGGTTTATCATGCGTTATGTGAAATATTGTTCCAATTATAGTTGGTACAGTTTAAAGAGAATTTCGGGTCGTAATAATTAGCGAAAGGTCTTTTGGTGAATGTAGTGTCGCAGATCATTTTTAGGAATGGGTTGACTGGAACTTTTGCTTTCACAAGTTTGAGTTGGTTGACATTTTTAGTGTTCTTTGGTTATGTAGCTATTCATGTTTTAGAATATTTAGTAACAACCATCATTCGAGCTTGTAATGGCGATATTAGAGAATTGTTAATGGTTTATTACAAAGAATATTAATAAATCAGCAATTACCGTCTCCAAATATTTTGGAATATTCTATTTTCTATTACCTTATATAACAAGTTCGCGTTTGAAATGTGTATCCAATTTCTTTTTAAAATTTGAATAAGAAACAGTGTACAAAAGTGCTGAAAACCATACTACACATTTTCTTTATGCTTCATGAATTTCCCGGAAATGAACCAGTACAGTTCCTACTACCTTTTAGAATTTTTGCGGTTAGGTATACAATAAATGAGATAGTTTATTTTGTAATCATTCTAGACAGATTATGGAAATGTCAGTAAATCAAACAATGGCAGCAGTAGGTAATTCTGACAGCAGAATTGATATATTTAGCAAAACAAAACGTTAAAAAACTAGACTCGCTTTATAATGTAAGTTATGTTTTTAAAAAGTTATTGGTGTGTACCTACATAGTCTACATATAGTACACATAGAGAAACAACACGTTATCACATATGTAAAAGCCAGTGTAGCTGCGTCCATCACGCTACACCGTCATCAATCACAGTTAGGTCGTCCCCGATCGGAATTACGTCCTTCAGTGCTATGTAATTGCAATGGCACAAACTATGCTGCTACAGGATGCTTTCTGTCATTTCTTTTGGTCTTCATATGTTTAAATAAGTGGTTTGATGTCACCAAATCGTGCCATTGTGTAACGATTCTTTCTCCATCGTAACATAGGAACTGCTCCAAATAATCAACAAAGACAACCTGATGAATTTACCATTTTAATACAAGAACTGATCTAAACAATCAATTAACGATTTGTGTCGTTATCCGTGGTGGTGACAACAATACCGGTACAAAATTATTGAATCAACTCCTTCTTACATTCAGTGCGGTGATCAAAACCTGAAAACCTACTGTGGTAAGCGAAATCGGGGAGTGAGTTTAACCCGCGTCCAGGGACAAGGCTGGAACAGCTAGGATTTTATAAAAATGAAATATTTAAGGTAATTAAAATAGCCTAGCAAAGCCGTTGTGAGACGGGAGGGGAGGCACCATGCTCAGCTGTTTCAACCTCAAGTGTCTTTCTTCTATCATCTTTAGCCTCTTGTTCGATCACTTTAGGCATTTCTTCTAAGAGGGGCGATGCAGAGGTCAGACTGGAAAAGATCCCGAAAAATAGCTGCGCCATCCAGCCTAGAAGAAAAGCTTAAAGTGATAGAAGAAAAGCGGCCAAAGCTGGTAGAAGAAAAACAGTTGAGGGATGGTCCTTCCTCATTTCATGGAGAGCTTGTTAAGCTAGTTTTTTAATAATTGTTTTTACATCCAATTAGACTCCGAGAAATAGTAGTTCTTTCTAATTATCAATAGCTTTCCCATTAATTTGATGAATATGACGAATTTAAAAATAATCAGCTAGTGTCAAATCCATAACATTTGGAAATTATGCAAAACTACTTATGCTTTACTACGTTTCTGTAATACCTGTCAATCAGATTCCAAATCGCGGCCGCGCAGATGGCTCAGTGGTAAGACTGACAGACTCGTAACCACAAGTGATCAGTGGTCCCGAGTTCAAATCCTGGGGTAGCCACCAGAGTACGTAGAAATAACGTACAAAAAGCACGCGTGATAATGTGAGTAGATCAAGAACTCCTGAAACGTCGTGTGAAAAACACTCAAGACAGTGAAAAAAGTCCGCTAAACAACTCAAGACAGTTTTCATTATAAATACTAGTACAGTGTTTCTGCATACTATAATATAATGGTGAGGCACTAACACCCCATGAAGGAGCTTGGCCTGCAAGGCGGAAGGTTAGAGCTTCCGTATCCTCTGCATACTCTTCTAATAAAAAAATAGTTTATTTGCAAACCACTGTTATATAGTGCATGCAACTGCTTCTTATATTCCAAACTTTTTTATTGAAAGGGAGAAGTTATGTATTGGAAACTGAAATCAGTCGTTTGGTAGCAACTCTTTCGGGACGTTAAACTCAAATGAGAAGCCTCGCACGCCTCATTATTTTTATAACTTCATTCTCCTTGTTCACCTATCTAGCTCAGTACGCATGAAACTTTTACTTTGTCTCAACTCCTGGGTATTATGTGTCCATATCTGCCATAACAGGAAGCTGACCTATACTTGTAGTGTTCTCAGGGCTGAAACTGACTTCAAGCAACAATCACAATAAAAGCCAATTTTTTTACAAAATAAACATGCATATATTAATCTTTAAAACATACACATAAGGAAACCATAATAAATATTGGTTAAAACCTAAAATAAACACTGTTTCTAAACACAACTGTTTTAAATAGGAATGCATTATTAACGCTCAATAGCTGGTGTCAACACGCATTTACTCATCAAAAAATAGCACCATAACTGTGCTTACCGTGCGTTTACATTTAAATAACGTAAAAATACCAGAATAACTGTCTTCAATGTTCGAACCTCAACTACATCGAAGTCCGACGTCGTAATTCAGTGCATAAAAGCCCGGTGCAATTCGCCTACCAATTTAATAGTTTATTAAGCTCATTCCTTTAGCCTTTCGCGATTTTGACGAAACAGCTTGAAGCGTATTTAATAGTTTATTAAGCGCATTCCTCTACTCTTGCGCTATTTTGACGAAACAACTTGAAGCGAACGCTTATCGCTCAAACTACAATCGTTTCCTGTATAAAGTTTGCGTTATCAACCCTGGACTACACAATGCGGCTGACGTCACGTAACCCTTTGGCGGCTTTACTATTCGCGTACTTGTTTTGTACACGATTAAAATTACACTCACTTGAAGTGTAATCACTGGCTTGTAGCACACAAACACTTTAGGCAACAAATTATATTTGGTGCGAGGTTTCTAGCTGCTTCTTATTTAGATCGGCGTATAGTAATTTCGCACTGTGAGTCGCTAAATTACAATGGTTAAGTCTAATTAACAATAAAACAGCATGCTAACGCAAACTGGCTATATATCTAATTATGAAAATAGATAATCCAGGCGACGAAGGCCAGACAACCGTTTCAAAATAAGTTTGCAGAATAGTAAAGTAAACATGTTTCTGTAATATATTCTAGTCATCGATTTTAAAAAGCTCTTCTTCATGAATATATGATTCTTATACGGCATTTACCGTTTCTTCATTTTACGACAATCTCAGATTTGAAACGTTTGTTCATTAGTTTACTTTTTAATAATCATCCCAAATGATTCACACCGCATATGCCCATGCTTTTGAATTGAAGAAAGGTGAATAAAATAATCCGTTAAAATCAAATTTGTAGTACTAAAAACCATTAAGTAATTTAAACTAACTTTATTTGTTTTGTGTAAATAACTGCAGGTTAAATTACAATGTTAATGGCATGTCTCTGAAACATTGACAAAAAAGTAGCATGAGTTTCCATAGTTTTTTCATTAATGAAATGTTTTATTGTGGGAAGAAAATATACTCCGTTGAGACCATGGCAATAAAACACGATGTTGTTACAATGATTTTATAATATCTTCTAACCATCGATTACAAATCAGTATTTCTTAGTTTATAACGTCTTCATTTGATAGATATTGTTCATCCTAAAAATAAAATATGAATACTAAATCTCTAGAAGAAGGGAAGCAGTACAACGTATCTGAGTGTTCAAAACTCTAATATCTTCCAACCATCGGAGAAATACTATTCTACGGCATCTTCACTTTTCCATTTTTTGAAATATTGGTTATTAGTGTTATTACAATTTTTTCTTAAGATAGAACAACTACGCTATTGAGGCCTGCAACTGAGAATGACAGTCATCTTCATTTAATGGTAGCAAATGCTCTTTGATGGTAGTATTTTATCCTTAAAAATCAACTTTTAAATTTTAAGAAGAAAGCGATTTGGTGCTGCCAAATTTGTAAAGCAGGAAATGTAATGATACTGTCTTAATTCATAACAAATGTAACTTTTTGAGGGCTTTTTAATTGAAAATAGAGAACGCCCATAGATAAGAAATGTGGTGAAATAGTTCAAAGTTCTCTCGGTAATTTGTTCGCGAAGCAATGTGTGATTTGTACCTTGTAAGTACAAGATATCTTTTCACATTTTATCGGATGATGCAGAATCATATTCTGCCGTTATATTTTTCTTATTTTCTAGGAAAAACGTCGTTAGTATTGCAGTTTTGTATCAAAGAAACCGAAGTTGTATGTTTCTGTTGATTTACAAAAATCTGAGCCTTGATTGTTATTTAGTTTTGATCAGCATTTAGGCATTTGTTTATGCAGAAGTTTACTGCGTCAGTTGTGGTTTCTAATTACATTTGATTAAGTTTTAATTTAATTACATGCACTCTAACTGGCCTTCTCGGTTCTGTCATCATTGAAATGTGCTCTTTTAAAACTTACAAATTAATTCATTATGATTGTGCAAGGTAAACACGTCTTTTGAAATACTTTTTGTTTTTGAATTTTTAAAACAATATTTACACAAAATTTTATTGATTTTTACAGAATTGTTATGCTTTTCGTCCTGCAATAGAATTCGAATCATAATTAATTTAAGACGCCGATATGAAGGTTCGCCGTGCTTAAAGTTTATTTGCTATTACCATTCTGTCACTACCATTAATTATTTATTAGCTATGGTTAAGCATTATTTGAACTATTTTTCTTCAAACGGCAGTAAAATGTGACATTATACTGCTTGATTGATGATGCTAAACTGTCACTTAATTGCTATGGCATCTAAAACACTTTATCTGCTGCTCGTCAGCGGCAGATAATATATCTGCAGATATATTATCTGCCGCTGACGAGATCAAGTAATTTTCTTCGAATTTTGTTCACAAAGTTGTAAATAATTTGTTATAAAAACGTTTGAAGAAAAGATGCTATACGTTATTCCGAGCAAAAGTATCTTGATGTGGCTCTGCAGCTAACCTGTCCATCCACGCCACATAAAGTATAACTTTTGCACCTAATAACATAATATACTATTATGTACAACTGCATTATAAAGTACTCCTTATGACTTAGTTTTCCGGTAATAAAGTAAGTTACTTTATTTTACTAATACTATAAAAAAGTACCTTTACTTCAGCTGTCAATGTCAAAATCAATGTTTTTTCTGTCACAAAGTAGACGTCAAATTTCTTTTCGATTTTAGCAGTCGAATAAAGCTAGGTATATAACTCTACATAATCTGGCTTTATTGACTAGTCTTATTTATCGACCTCGCTGGCAAAACTCGCTCGGCCATAAAATAGACTCGTCGAATAAAGTTCTACATTGTGTATTTGTTATATAAATAGCTATTGTCTAATCAGCAAACGCCTACAACCCCTCTTTTCCGTTTTACTTTATTAATTTTCATTTATGTATTTATAAACTGGTTATTCCAACTTTGTAAATACAGTTTTTATCACTTAGCGTTTTAATAGTAGGATTTTACTGCTTCTCAGTTGAAACTTTTATTATAGGCAGTTAAACATTGATTTAATTAAATTATAATAGGTTTGTTATTTGTCGTCCTGTTTTAAAATTTAATTACTAGCTTTGCTGCCTATGAAAAATGTTTTTTATAGTACGTGTTTTGGAAATCGAATTTAGACTGTTCTTTTAAAGCTTTGTAATGTGCCTAATGCGGTGGAAGGATAGACATCAAGTTTGTGTTTCTATTGTCTTTATTCAGAAAGATGGAAAAATTGTTATTACTTTGAAATGGGTATTTTATTCATTTTTAAATCAGGGGCCATTTCATTGTGATAAACATTCTTAGTTTAAACTTTCTTTTGAGAGACAGTTCTAACAATTGAACATTGCTTCAAATAATCTAAAAATCTTTATTATCTGGCTCAAATTGTGCATGACTATGATGCGTGGGTGCAATAAAACACTAGCGGAGCGTAAACGCATTCGTTTGTTCAGAATCATTTAATATACAAATTAATAAACCAACAGAGAATGCATTAATTGACCGTATGAAATATATACCTTTCCGTTTTAGAGGTTAGACTAAGTTATACTCTCTGCGCTATACCTTCGTGGATATTCTTCTCTCTCCAAATATTTACGTACAGGTTTCAGCAGCCATTAGAACATTAATTCAGCTTTGATTTATTCAGATTAGAGCAATTCGACACGTTTGGACGAAATTAATGTTATTTACTTTAAAAATAATTATGTACCTATTGTTTAGAGGCTTGTTGTAACACGTAATACTAGTTAGACAAAACAACGACAGTTCATTGCTACATGACATCGAACATTACAAAAGAAAGCGAAATGGTTGTTCTGAAAATAGAAGCATTTTGGTTTTTATTACATTCTACTTTATAAATATCACGATAATCTATTTTAATTTATATTTAAAATTCGTTATATATTTTAATCAAAATAAAGAATGGCGTCATTTATAAGTAAAACATGTAGTTCTGTATTAAAATAATGATTTTTCAAACTACAACCACTAGTTCTCTCTAATCTAGCAGTGGAAATTTAATTATCTGATTAACCGCCTTAACTCGTAAAAAGGCCACTTAAATTTCCTCACTGTACTTGCTCTAAATCAGCGCCGGTTGCCTTCAACTTTTGCGATTTCCTACAACCTTCAGCCGAGGTATTTATTGCCCATATATAAAATAGTGGGATTTTTACATTAATGTCTTACGCAGTGCGACGCATAATGAAGTGCTACCGCGCTGAAACTGCAAAACACGAATAATTTTGTTACTTTCTAATTATTTCCCAATGATAGAGGAAGTGTTGGGATGTAAAATAACGAGTTCAGGGATTTGAGAGCTATGTAACTTGCGATACATGCATGTGTGTGGATTAACTAATTACTAATTCAATATTTTGTATTGTAAATAACTATAAAACTAGTTCAATTTGTAATGCAATTACATTGCTTTTCCCTTACGTCCCTTATAAGAATCATAGCGTATCCGTTTTGAAAAACGATTAAAAAAGGCATAGACAAAAAAGGAGAAATAATAAATAATTTAAGTTTGCGAAAATAAAAAGTTTAAAAATAAAAATAAAATGTTACATACTGTTCATATTCTAGCAAGAGAAACATAGCTTAAATTAATATAATATACGCAATTCTCTTCAAACACCTCCCATCATTTCATTACAGGATAGGGGAGCTGAGGGGAATAATGGACTATTCTGCTAATTGTGGGCAAGGCAATTTAATATCTACAAAACTATCAGGTCAAACTAATTGTTAATTGGAGTTTTTCTCGTTGGGATATGGCTAAGAAAGGTGCAAATACAATTTTGGCGATTTCAATAGCAAACAATTACATTTAACTTCTTTTTTCGAAACCGTTTGTCTACTGTTCCTCTTACGAAAGTAATAGTAAACGAACACGGTAGTTCCTTACATAATTCAGTATAAAGTGTACACGTTTAAACCCTCTTTGTTTCATCTCACAAGTTTTTTCTAGATAACAAAAATCAAATATCATCTTAAACTATTCTTGGGAATGTATCAATTCCTCTTGATGTGGAAGGTTTTGGCAATTTCGATTTTATTTCATTTAAACCAACTATGTTGAAATCTTTAGTTTAGGGGAATACAAAATTTGGTTTTCTTTAAAAATCCTCATACAATTGACTTGGTATTACTTTTTATAATTTAAATCTTGGACTTCAGCAATGAATGCTTTGACAGTTTCCTTCTTAGTGTTAACATTGCAAATGAAGTCCACTGCAACAAAATCCCCAACATGGATATTGTTAGCATTCACAAATGTAGAACTCTGGTGACACGATTTTCCTCATTTTAATTGCGAGGGCATTTTTCGATAAGATTTCTGACAATTTAGACACGTTTGCAGGTAATTTCAGCTCCCGGGTGGTTTAGCTTGAACAAGCGTCCACGTACGATCAGTAGAGTTAAGCAACGCTCTGTCTGGTCAGAACTTGGATAGGAGTTTCACGGCCGATTCTCTCGGCGCTTCGTGGTACGGCTGCCACGGAAATAGTTGGTCCCGGATGTCATAATAACATCATGACAGTCGTTAGTGGAGTTGGAAGTCCCCATAAAATGTACAGCTACGCCTATAATTGGCCTAACGGCTGTTGGCTGAGTACCAAAAATAAAAAAAAAATAATAAAAAATGAATCCATTACCTACTGCACTTTTAGACAACGGATAACTAGTATGAACGCTTACCCCATCATAGATGAAGATCATTTTTACCACCTCTCTCTTCAGTTGATTTTATAAAAGGTAAAAAACATTGTTTGAACCATTTATAAAACAAGTCACCCTCCATACACCCTTTCTTCTGAGCTGTATACATCGTTCCGTGATAAGCTTCTTCTGTTATCCAACTCTCCAGACACATATACCTCTAAAAATTATTAAAGGTGTTAGTTTGTCTCCATTCGCATTTCCACAAACTAGGACAGTCGTATTCTTCTTTCCGGAACCACCGATGTTTTTCGAAACTCCTTTCTGCCCTTTCGGTGTAACAAGTATGACATCTTTTTGGTAACAGGAAAATCAGCCTCATCGCAATTATATACAAGGCTTATTACAAAGGGATCTGCTCCTCTTAAACGCTAAGAGGTCATGCTTCCTACTTTACGAAGAGATATCTGATGATGCCTCTGCAAGAAACCCTCAAATTAGCTCCAAATATTGCCAGTAGATTCATAGAACTCTTTCACATATTGTAATACCACGCACTTAGTTCAACCATAACCATTATTTCCCAATTCGGGCAGGTACTTAAGCTAAAGATTCTTCATCTTCTCTCTTTAAAATGGGTGTTCTGTCATCAGGTCATCACCAATTGTGACATTCTTAACATTTTGTAGTTCTTTATATTTTCCTAGTGTAGACTTAGGAATGCCTCTGATACCACTCTCAACGTATTACCACGCTTTACTTCGGCTAGTGCTCTGTACGCTTGTTCCCCTTCTTATATATACGAGGCATCCTTCTATAATAAACATACCTAACTATTTTTTTTATCGTATTTGGCACCGTCCACTATTGCACCCATAATTTAGACTTTAATGTCCACTATTCAGAAGGGAAACTTAAATGCTAAGTTCAGGTGCAAACATATTTTCAAAGAGAAGTATTTTTACAATTATTTGAGCTTACCAGGTTGCACCAGGTTCACAATACTTTGAAGTACCGTTAACAACCAACCTAATTCCTGATGTGACAAATTTGAAATTTATTGTAACTTTGTCTGTTATTACCCTTGCCCCTTATTACCCCAAGTTCCCCTGTTAAAAGTCATCGCAAATACATAAATAATACTTATCTTGAATTATTCTACATTTCTTATTATTTATTTAAAGCTTTGGTTCTGCAACACCAATTTTTTTTTAGGTTCTGGCTTTCGTAAAACACCATTTTTTCTAGGCCACTGATTGGCGTGGGAATCCTTATTAATAAATTTATCAAGGATATTTTCTTCCTCATACTAATTTAAAAAAAATATTAATTGGTCTTTTGTTTACTTAAGTTTACATTTTATTATATAAACGAATTACTCATTGTTCATAACCTGCGCACGAAAAACTGTTTAAGTGTTAATTTAATTTCTTATAATAGAATGTTTATTGCCCTTCGCCTTATAAGACGACAATTTGTAGTCAAACGAACCTTGTGATCGTATTTCCGCTACTCATGTTTTTTTGTATTTAATTAGGGAAGCATTATTTTCTTTGTATTATAAGACCATAAAATCGTGTTCGTTGCAACCTGAACTTGAATGTTATTAGATTTTATTAATTACCGGAAATGAACCAATCACACATTTACATATATAAAATTAAGCCATTACAAGAGTACAGTAATTTCTTATGTTGTGGCTGATATATCGAGGTCAAACTACATTTCAGTTAATTTTTGCTGCGCTATTTCACAATCAACAATCTAAGATGCAATCACGCGCAGCAATTTTTTATATTTTATACTTCATAACCACAATAAGCGGGGTAATTATGAAACCTAGTACTATCAGTAAAACAAGTTTTACAATACTTAAATACGTTTTCCTAGATATGTTTTTATTTTAATCCAAAATGTTTAAGGTAGCTAAGGCAATCATAGGAAACTTTGACCCTGACACCAACCTTTATAGAGGAATTCTACTAATTTTGTCTATTTAATCGCAAAGCTATAAAAGGAATCTTTTAAAGTGTTATTCCTTGTTTTATGGGCAGGTATTCCGATGAAAATGTTGGGCAAATACCTGGTTTTAGCTTTTAGCAATCCGTTGTTGAATAAATATTCAAACACTTGAGACTTGATAATATGATAATGGACTCATATACTTACGTCGTTGCTATTTTTTCCTCGATGGGTCCCCATCTCCTATTACGATTACAATTGATATCTTCATTATTAGTTTCCTTATTGTAGATAAAGAAATTAAATTTCACCTACAAACGTGTTCTTCTCAAGGTTAATATTATTTCGATTCTGATCTGATCTCAAATCACTTTTTAAGTTCTCTAATAGGTTTTGATCACGAACCAAGTCAGACCCCCATCTTCAAAAATTAGACGAATAATTTGTTCAGCAATAAAAATATGTTGTTGGATTGTTTATAAATTCACGGTATATGTTCGGATCAACTGAAATTGGAGTTGCTTGTCATACCAAGGTCATTGTGAGAGCTTTTTTTTCTACTCGACGATTGTTAACAACATATTAATAAAGACATGGATTATTCTTGCCAAAATGCCCACAACGCACATAAACATTCAAAGGGATTATCCAATCAGTACATCATGAAAATACTGAATTTAGAGGGTTTTGAAGTTGCCACGCTTGGAAAAGTTTGGTATAGATTTACGCATCATCGGAGTAAAAAATGTTTGCTGTTTATGTGGAACTGCAGTTCACCAGAATATACCAGGAAGCAAAGGCCCCAGGGCAGATCCCTGCGGTACGCCGCTATGAACTTTTTTCGACAACGAATAAGTCTCATTTTAACTTTAAAACTTCTTTCAGAGAGATGGTTAGATCTCCAGGAATGAAGATTCCCACCAATACTGGAATGCTCAATTTTCCGTAACAGGTGTCGTTTTGTCACTCGATTACCAGCTTCCAAATCCCTAGTTTATTGGTCATTGTTGAAAGGCCTTTGACAAAACCGCATTGTTGTTTCGATATGACATTTTCTCTTAGTAGAAACTCCCGATATTTGGACTTTATCAATTTAGGTTCCACTGAAACGAGGCTGATTGGGCGATAATTTCTTGGTCCTAGTATATCGCCCTCTTCGAAAATGGTCGTGACTCTGATCACCTTTTTCTGAATTTTTCCCATAAGTCTTAGGTTCCAAGAAATGTCTGTTCCGAATTTCAGGTTTGAAGGTGATCGGAAAGTGCAAAAAAAGTTGGAGTTTAATTTCAAATTAAACAGATTCAATTTTCATTTCAAAATTTGATAAATGCAAACCAACAGTGCAATGTACTAGTTCATGAAAGTTCAATGTATTTATTCCAGTTATCGCAACTGAATGTTTAGCAGAATTGCAAAATTATCTCATAGCGGCCTTGCTAAATGCTGACCGTTTACTATGATATGACACACGAGAGCGGCCTAGTAAAAGTAAGCACTTTGCACTTTGAAATAATACAATTTTTGGAAGTAAGCGATATGTTAATATCTACGTACTCGTATACTAGGTGAATTTTTTTAAAATGTTACAAGACAATGTCGAAAACGGTTTCAAATATTTTCATTAAATTTTGGTGAGTTTTATAATTACCCCCCTTCTATATTTTGAGGGGTAGGCGGTAACTTTGGAATTTTAAATAGGATGATGTACTTTTGTTTATAAAATTCGAATCTACCTAAAAAACTACGTATGGCTACAAAACATTTTTGGATTTATTTGCTGTTTCGGATACGGAATTATGATTAACTAAATTGAGATTAAATTTAAAAAATAAATAAATTTTACGAATAAATCAAGTTCATTTATTTCAGAATTATTATTCGTTTCCATGATGTTTTAACGATTATTATTCTTTTTTATTTTATAACCTAATAAATCATAACTAGCAGTCCAGTGAGACAAATGTCTCATTTAATAAAACAAAAAAGACCGTGTTGCAAATAGAACGCGTATTAAATAAAAACTGTACCCAGACCTGGAAGGTGTCAAAGTGGTTGCCTAACCGATCGACGTTTTAAGGCGCAGAGGGTCGCAGCTCCGTTTGGCTGCTGAAACATTTTTATTTAATATGCGTTCTATTTGAAAAACGGTCTTTTTTGTGATTTCTCGAAAACCGGAAGTGTCACTTGACTGAAATTCGGTTCCTGAGCTGACATGACCATTCCAAACATATAACTTTCATAACTTTTTTCTCTATCTCTTACGGTTTGGCTGCTGAAACAGCGTCCCGGACAGACACGTCTATTAGATAAAGGATTCTGTAATCAAACAATTTTAATTACACATATGTAGTTTTTGTCGTAGATTCTAATTTTATAAACAAAAGTACATCCTATTTAAAATTCCAAAGTTACTTCCCACCCCTCAAAATAGAGAGGAGGTAAATGTCAAAAATATGTTTAAATATGTCCCCCCCCCCATCTCCCTATTACCTCACCAAAATTTCATCAGAATATTTTATACCATTTTCGAGATATCGCCTTGTAACACTTGAAAAAACTCACCTAGTATATACGTCGAGATTTAATAATAAAAATAATCAGCATTAAGTGTTTGATTCATTAACATCAAGGTATCTTTTTCCAAGCCATAATATTTTGGGGTGTGAGGCTGCACTCCAGGTAGTTACCAAATTATAACGTCGTCTTGAGTGGCATGACTACCCTTGGCTTCTCATATTGTATTGATTTTTTATGATGTATTTTATTGTAAATATCGCGTCTGTAGTAGGTTTGTTTTTGTGGAATCCGTGTTCTTCGCACATCTCGATATATTCACAGATTATATATTTTACAATGCTGATGAACAACTTTATGGTTGAGTTTAGAAGTTTTATGCCGCTGTAGTTTTCCAGGAATGTCTTGTCGCCTTTCTTAGAAATTGCTATAGTTGTACTTGTCTTCCATTGGTTGGGAATGTAACCTGTGTCTATTATTCTTTGGACGAATATTGTCAGATGAGTTTCTAGATCTTTGCCACCAAATTCTAGTAGTTCGTTTGATACTTTATCTATTTCCGGAGATTTTCTGAGACTTGGTATTTGTTTATTTTTACTGATATTTTGATGTTTTCTTATTGTTCGCCATTTCGTTGTTATCATTTAGATTTCTAAAACGTTCTACCCATTTAGCGTCCGTGATGGTTTGTGTTTGTGTATATTCGTTTGATTCTTGTCGTCAGCGTCTCATCATTCCTCAAATCCTTTTCTCAGCTCTATACAAGTCATGTTCCATATTTTTAGTAAAGATGCACTAGTATTCGGTTTTTAGTCGTATAATTTCGCTGTTTACTCTATTTCTCACTCTTACATATCTTAAGCATTACTTGTCGGTTCCATTATTTTTAAATCTTAGATAAGCCTCTCCCTTCTTCGCATAGCTCCTTTACTTCTGTGCTGAATCATGATTTGTCCTGGCTTCTTGCGTTTATGTTTACTTTCCTTGTGCATAGGGCCTCTTGCCTGTTATTATTTTAACATTTTTTCCCTGTTTGCTGCTCAACATTTGTTTGATTTATCGTTTATCACTCAGCCATTTTCATTCACTCTTGAATATAGACCTCTCCTAATCATTTCCATTCGTTGCGATCTTGTGCAGCTCTTACTCTTTTTATGTCATCGGTCCATTGAGTAAAATATCTCCCTCTACTTTTTATTTTGACGGCGTCTCTTCTTTGTTCATCTGTCGTTGTGTGTCGCAACGTGTTCAGCCCATTTTCACTTCAAGTTGATGAATCGGCGGATCACACACTCCGGGTCTTTGCTGGATGCCTGTACATATTTCTTACACGGTCTTTCAGTTTGATGCTCTTTTATTTTTCCTTGGGTAATTATTATTTTTTGTACCGTGTTTTTCGTTAGGGTAAGTGTTTCTGCTCCATGCGCAGGAGTGGAAGAACACATTGGTCGTATATCTTTCGTAAACTTATCTGTAAACCACTGCAGAAAATGTCCCTTAGTTTGCCATATGCTGCTCATTTCAAGCTTATTGCTCATTGGGGTCTCTTTTCTCATGTTCTAAATATTTGTACTCTCTGATTTGTTCTAGGGCCTCATTCTCGATATTTGTATTACCCCCAATTACTAGGTTTGTTAGTTTTGCCTTTTTGTTTATTTGTCATCCTCCGCTTCTTTTAAATTACTGCTATGATGACAATATCGTCGACGCACTGAGGGTTACTCAGTTTTACGTCATCTATATTAGTTACGCCTTTGTTGTCCCAGTTGAGTGTCTTACAGGTATATGCCAATACTGCTGCAAATAGTTATCGTGTCTCCTTATCTGACATCTTTAATAGAAATCTATAATCGTCGCATGTTTTATGTACGAGACAAAGCGCGACACAGTTAAGACTAAACAAATTCTTAAAACTGCAGAAATAAACATAATGCGGAAAATAGAACGAGTAACTAAACGATATCACATAAGAAGTGAAGATAACAGACGAAGACGCAATATCCAGCAAATAGGAGAATGTGTTTAAGTATGAAGAATTGTATAGAACCGACATGTCTCCAAATTTCAAGATAGAATTGCGAAGATGGTAAGGGATATACGAGGTAAAATGTTACCTGAAAGACCACAGAAAAGACTTTTTCGAATAAACAAGCCGATTAGCTTATATGAAAGAAGAAGTTGTTTTGTGTAAGCCTTCGAGTTGCAGCATATATTGTGAATTCAACTAGTTTATAACTTGTGTCTATTGCGTCAAATGCCTTTTGGAAGTTGACAAACACCAATACCAATAGCCTTTTATATTCGATTGTCTTTGTCTACTATTGGTCTTTAAATTCGATCTGAATTCACCTAGTTGGGTGGGCTGATTCTTCCGGATTCTTCTTGATGGGGTTGCTTATTATCTTTGTAAATAGCCTGCTCAGTTATGGGTCTATAGTTTTCAATGTTTACCGTGTCGCCCTTTTGATGGATTAAGATCATTATTGCGTATTCTATATTTTGGTATGTTTCTGTATTAGACGGAGGTTAAAAAAATCTTTTATTTCTCCTAGTAAAATGTCTCCGGGTATCTTTATTCCATCGACGGCTACCTTATGCGCTCCCGAAGCCTTGTTGTTTGTCATTTTGCCTATATCATATTGTATTTTTTCTACGGTTATGTCAGGCATAGTTGTATAGGCCTGGTCGACTCTGGATCTCTCTGATCTAAATCCTATCTGGTATTCTTCAAACATTCTCAATGTTTTAGAAGATTTTGTATGTGATAGGCACTAGCAATATTCCTGTATAGATTTTAAATTCTAGTTTGTTACATTGTTACATTCCAGGCGTTTTCAAGATAATCTGCGCTAGGATGATAAAATAATTTATACAAGATTTAGAACAAAATATTTCTGTTTTCATTTCTTAACTCTTGTACCTAGTGGGTTGGGAAGGTACAAGATTTTTTCAATGTTGCTTTTACATTGGATGTGACTTGTATAAAAGAGCTGTTGTGATAAAATATGACATAACATAATACCACATAAAATGTAATTATACCTATTCTATTGACTGTAGATCAAGAATTCTCACCATTCTCAAGTCTGAAAATCAGTTATCTATCATAGCTAAGAAAGATACCAGGCATAATTCTAGGAACATGTCATTAGTAAAGCTGTTATAATTAGTATAAATTCTAGGAATTGCTTAATACCACAGAAAACACATCTGATTATTACTCTTTCGACGCAACTCCATGTAATTGTTTTGAAGGCTATTTATCCTTAGACGTAATCTGTCAGTTTATATCAAATATTTTGAAATACGTCCGTTGTGTATTCTTATTAGATTAAATTTAAATACGTATACTTCTTTAGTTCCTGCAGTATGCTTATAAACAATACCTTCAGCTATTAGTCACACTTACAGAAACTAATGTAATCTAACCAGATGTCCGTATAATGCATTACTTGTGTATTTACTGTCCTTGTAAAAATCGTCACTTACGAGATAACCAACGACAAACAAACATCAAAGTCCCGTTTCATTCTTTCAAACCGTACAATAATAATGAGATACCTTTTGTCTACGATGTTTGCGCTCAGAACTATTGTCAGGTGATTTCAGGAATTGATTAATGGAACTAATACAATAATTGAATTAGATCTCACAAATAAGTGAACAGATATTTTGATAATTTTCATTTAACACGCAAGCTGCTAAGAAAACAACGAAAATTGTGTAACTGGGATTTTACTGGCATGTAATAATGACAAATTATAGATTTTGTGGAATTTTAAAGTACATATTAGGTATGAAAAGAATTTTTGGTTGATCGTTCAATTATGGGTTTCATTAACGTATAGAAAATCGTTTAATAATACCCCGTATTAACAAACGATTTTTTTATTGTTAAACGATTTTTGGAACCCTATTAATGAATCGTTGTCTATTAATAAACGATTTTTGTATAGATAATCAAGCTTACCATTGATACTTTTGTAAACTTTTTTTCATTAGATCTTCCTGTAGATAACATTTATTTAACACAATTTAATTATATTAAATTAAAAAACGTTGACAATGTTTAAAAGAGTCAACTAATTTTAAAACCTATCTTGATTTCATTTTAAGGAATTTTCTTATCAGTTTCCTCATTGGACTGTTTTTGTCGCCAGTTTTGAATGTTTAACTGTTTCATTTGCGGCTTTCTAATTGCACAAGCTTTTTGCTCTATCTATAGCATATCTACTACTTTATCGCATTAAATAACATGCAATTCAAGCCATATCTATTGATAGTAAGTTAACAAAGAAAAAAACCCGAATGAAGAAAATGCAGGTAGCAATTGATTTTTTAAAAATGAAAGTGTTGGTCATAACGAGTTCTTTTATATTCAGTTTTATTTTTCCACGCGATTGCATTCTTGATATTTAGAGGCGTGGTAGAACTTGCCATTATTGTTAAGTGACGCAAGAATCTATCCACAATGCGAAATTTATAATGGCTCGCTTTATTAGACATTTTCTGATGCTACAATGCAATTGCTGCAACAATGAATGCTTTTTCTTGCGAGTATTTTATATATCGTGTTTATAAAGCTTGTTTCTTGCTCTGAGAATTATCATTGCAAATAGTTATCAGTTACGTAAGATATGGCAGCTTGTGTGACGCAAGATGTGCGTAAACGAATACAAAGATATGGAAATTAATTGCTGTAATAATACTATCACTAATAAACACAATTTAACTTTCTACTGCAAAGTCGAGTGGCGGAAAGAAATCCAAACTGAACGATTCGGAATTAATATTTTATGCAAAACAGCCAAACCGCCGAACATTAACGTGACAGGTCTTTTAACAACTTTTAACGATGAAAGTGATTAATTAAAGGAAAGTTTATAGAATGTTCGTAAATATTTAACCTTGATGCAGATAAATTAGTTCGTCTTGTTAACTATAAACTGTGGGGAAGTTTTTAATACTTATATCCTGCTGAGACGATGACTTGCTTTTATGTTCCTCGTAATCCTTAAGCAGGTCTATTAATTGCATCACCTTTTTTGGATGGTCTTTTCGGTGCTTCCTTGTAGATAAGACAACAGTACAATGCCAAATAACTGGACTATGCAATTATATTGTACATATCTTATTAAAGACAAAATGCTCTCCTGCTTTGACTAACTGTTAATTTTTACTCTTACAGATTTTATTCTGCACACTGAATACCTACAAAATCGACATGAAAAAGTTGCTTGGAGGCCAAATTGGATTAGAAGATTTTATATTCATACACAAAAAAGGTGGGTATTGAATAAAAACTCCAGGCTAGAATAAATAAGTTAGAGAGAGGAAGAGCTATGTAATTATGCAACATCCACAAAGTTCATACATGCAATATTATTATAAATCACAAGACGCGAAACCAGAAAACCAAGGTCGGCACACAACTTGTTTTTATGTAGGTGAATGTTAAAATAATGAGATATAAAGCAACTGCCTTTAGAGTTTTGACTCCTGAAGTCCGTATGAGCGGAAGCGAATAATTCTTATGAAACTGTGGACAATGCAATTGTGATACCAGCTGAAAATCAGAACAGAAAAGTAATAAATCCCTCCTTCATGCATGCTTCACTTGCAGTTACACCATGATTTGCAATGATAACAAGCTAATTACTTTGAAATTAATCACAAGACTTATCAGCGAACATTCCGATTGCCGATATGTTATTCTTATCAAAATCAGAATTGTTCGCGCACGTCTCCATCGTGAAATAAAAAATGCTTCATGTGAGATATTTTGATTTAGGGCGTCCCAAAGAGGTCGAAATGGTCAAGAGCGAAGACGCGCTAGGCTTAACAATAACCGACAACGGGGCCGGATACGCTTTCATCAAGAGGATCAAAGAGGGATCCGTGATAGATTTGATCCCGCACATACAGGTCAGTGTTAAAAGTACTAATAACCGCTTCCGCTTATGATGAAACTTGTAGGTAGGAGACCACATAGAAAAATTAAATGGGGAGAACATGGTAGGAAAAAGGCACTTTGAAGTTGCGAAGATCCTGAAGGAAATACCCAAGGGGACCACGTTCACAATCAGACTTATAGAACCAATGAAGAGTGGTTTTAACAGTATAGGGGCTTATGATAATTCAAAGAGACCGAAAAAGCCCGGCTATGGCACAGGAAAGGAGACACTTAGATTTAAGGCGAATGGAAAGGCTGCAATTGAAGAAAAGGTATGGGTGCCTGCTGGAATTAAATATTCATAAACTTCTAATGTTGGCAATATGCTGATTCTCATTGAATATCACAATAAATTTTCCCAAAGCCTAGAAATAATAGTATGTTTCTTTTTTAGGATGATGAAATGGATGCAGGAGTCGAAAAAATCAACATAATCCTGGAGAACTTCATGGGCATTAATGACACAGACCTAGCGACACAAATTTGGGACAAAGCAGACGGAAAGACGAATTCCATGGACTTCGCGGAAGCTATTGACAACTCTGATCTTGAAGAATTTGGGTTCTCCGACGATTTGATAATCGAACTGTGGGGTGCAATCACAGATGCACGTGCAGGGCGATTGAAATAAATAATGTGCCACAATTTTGAAATTCTATTACATTTTAAGACTGGGTGACTTAAAATCGCTCTAAATATAATTTAGACTTTCGTGTATATTTATTTGTGTGTGATCCATAAAGCGTTAGTCATCAGTTAATTTTAATTGTTTACGGTTAAGACTATAGTAGAGTCAGTCGAGTAAATTTGTGCAAATCTATGGACAGTATAGACAAAAAAATATTGGTAGATAAGACGGTGGTGAACTAGGACACCCAGTATATAAAAATGCAATATTTTTGTTTTAAACTATAGTGCCTTAGTTTTCTAGTATCTACTTCGATTAAGTATTAATTTAGATGTAAGTCATATTTTAATTTATTTTGGAGTCGGCCAGGATGTATCAAACAAAATAGGCCTGCTATGAACATAAATTTAAACATCGATCAATAAATGTAACTATATGACAGATTGCAGTCACTATATTTGTTTTATTATGTTATTGATCTGGTTGTTAATCAATTTAGACCATAATTTTTTTTTAATTTACATATATTAATAAATTAATATTTTATATGCAATGACGTTCCGTCATTACAATACTGGTCATAAAATGATAGCTAATGAAAAATAAAATTTGAAATACGGTTTAGTTTTTATTTTCAGTTACCTTAATTTGAAATAATCAATTTGAATAAAAGAACAAAAGAATGAAGATGTGACACGGTGGGATATATTCATAAAAAAACTATTTATTTACCAGTTACTATTAATGCACACTAATAACTTAAAGATCACATTAATTTGCATCCAAGAAAATAATATTTTAACTCCATTTATTCAACATCATTGCAACACTACTTTATTTAAATTATTCAAGGGAACTTAATTTAATTTTTTGCAATTTTGGCAATTAAATAAATGGTCTAAAGGTTGAAACTGGTGGTTATAGTTATTATTCAAATATAATCAGTATAGGTCATTATGATGCATTTTCTTAGCAATTATTTTACTTGCAGTTCTGTTCTGGTCAAACCTGAATTGGACTTTGTCTAAACGGAGAGTTCTGGGTACCAGTACAGGGTGTTTCCGACATAAGTACATTATTTTTACTTCGTAATAGTATTTGTCAAAGTCAACAACTTTTTTGAGTACTTTTTTGGCATATCTTCTTTAGTTATTAAGTTTAGAATTGTTTAAAAATTAGCTTCAAAATTTGCTACCCCCCATGAATGAGGAAAAATATCACGTGTTTCGTTGTAATCATCAGGGAAACAAATTGAAGGTCCTTACTTAAATAAATTTTGGCAACTTTTTAATTTATGACATTTTATAAAAAAGACAAGTAAAAAAGATGTCACAAATTCGTTAAAACCGCTCACCACAAATATATTTAACAACTGCTAAATACGTATTTCGACAGCCACGCTGTCATCATCGGTAGCTAAGAAAACTTACACAGCGAAAAGGCGACGTGTTCGCTGTGTAAGTTTTCTTACAAAAAGATGTAATTAACCAAAAATTATAAATAGAACAAAAAATAATTGTTATAATCACAATAAGTGTTCAAAGTGATCGCCGTTATTGTGTAAGCAGCTGTCTATACGTCTACGAAAAGATTGTTCCACTCTCCCTAGCAAAATTCTGTTATTCCGAATTACAGTAGCAGCATTTTCAACTCGTTCTCTTAAAATTTCAATTGTATTAATCGGAGTCGCATAGACTGAACTTTTCATATATCCCCACAAAAAAAAAATCACAGGCATTTAAGTCAGGTGACCTTGGGAGGCCAACCGACCGGACCATTTCGTCCAATCCATCTCTCTGGAAAATTATTGTTGAGCAATTCTCGGACTATTAGTGCATTATGGCATGGAGCACCATCATGCAAGTACTAAATTCCTTCCCTAACTGCAAGCGGTAAATCTTCTAATAGTTCAAATAATACATTATTTTAAAAATTCAGATATTCCGCTCCATTAAGACGCCGTGGCATGATGTGAGGCCCTTTAAGATTCCGGCTCACACATTCAGAGAAAATTCATGTTGCAAATTATGTTGCCTGATAGCGTAAGGAGTTTTGTCTGCCCAGATGTGAGTGTTAAGCATATTGAAAATCCTTCTCCGAGTACTGGTGCCAGGTTCAGCTGTCACACTATCCAAAACATCTTCTACTATTTCAGCAACTCGATCAAGATGTTGTCTTCCGTGATGTTGCGTTACACATATAATTGTAAGTACATTGGGAATGGGCCGATTGGGAGGTCGTACCGTGTAAATTCTCTGAGCTTGAGCAGCGTTTGCCTGAGCTTCTCGGTAGGCTAACGCAATGTGTGTGTATTCAGTATTTGAAAATGTGAGGATTTTTACTTATAAATGATAGTCAATCACCGAAGGGATCATCATTGATCATAAATAAGTTGCAAGGCTGCAATATATGGAATAAATACCTACCACTCAGAAGAAATAGATAATAAGAAGTTACTAGTAGTTGATTTATACGGCAGTCTTTTATTATTTGTAAAAGATTTAAGAGAACGGTTTGACCAAATAGAAGATGAAAGATATAAGCGGAATTAAAACATACAGAGTAGTGGAAGCAGATTGAGAAAGAGAAAACGTTTTTATGATTAAACAGAAACAAGAAGAGGTATTCGTTGGGAAAGGAAATTTTATTATAGCTAAATACATTTTATGTGATATGCAATAACCTGATACAAGAACTTCAAACAAGGAAGGGAACGTATTTTACACTGAATGAAATATTTAAAATTTTCTTTGTAGAGATAGAAATTCTAATACAGTCAATATGGACAAGTTAATTAAAATGTAACTACATTTTATACAAATACCATGAGTTCATTCAGATTACATCTGTATTTACTAGGAACTTTTTAAACTCGCCGTATGAATTGTTAAATTTCATAGTAAAAAATAATATTTCTACATTTCCCAATGCAGAGAGTAATGCTTCTGAAGAAAGATTTTCTCAGTTTTAGACTGTTTTAAAAATTATCTACAAAACTGTATTGGACAGAGCAAATTATTTATCAGCGTTATCTATACTACTCAAATAAAGTAATTCAGTTTTTGAGATATGACGAGATAACAGAAAGCAAGAAAGAAAACTAGAAAATTTACTTGTGATTTATTTTCGTTTTGTGATTTTTGTATAGATTACTTAGCACCCACGATTGATCCTTTTGTCTAAGGGCCCGCAAACGTCTAAAATTGGCCCTGATCAGACGTTACTTCGACAATTTAGATAAGAACCGGTGCCAAGTGACCCATGATTGGGTAGTTTTTCAAAATAACCACTGCTACAGCATAAAACAGATATACTATCGCTTTTAGACATGTCTAAGAACTGCTTCTTCACAGGAAGATTGGTAAATCACAAAAGACGTGGCTAAATCAATGTTGTCACTGAACCCAACAAATATGAAGACCTTTATCTTTCAGTGTCAAGGTCATTTACACTGCACAGAAATGGATTAGAGATAATAAATACACTGCCTTCGGCCTACATATATGTCATATATACAGATTTTTCTCTCTGCCCGCTTAGCCAAGCTTGAACATGCTGGTATGCGTGGGAATCTACTGTTATGGATGCAGGCTTTCTTTCAGGATCGATCCTTCTGTGTTCGTGTTGGTGAATGCTTATCAATATAAAACCAGTGTTACGTGGTGTTCTGCAAGGATCGGTGCTCGGTCCCATCCTATTTGCACTGTACATTGCAGATCTTCACATATTTTGTGTAGTAGTCCTTCATGGATAATGCCAAGCTGTACTCTTCAGTGACGCAATGAACTCAGTATTGTGTATTGAGTGGTTTTTGCCGTTAAATATCATGCATTGTGTGGTGTTGCATTTAGGAAAAACTAACCCACTGCATTATTGTACTTCACGCAACCTGCTACTTTCATTACCAGTTACAAAGATCTAGGCGTAACCATTTAGTAGGTACCGCTGATCTATTATCGTCTGAACACATTTCAATAAAAAAAACAATAATCTTCTGTATATACTGCATAAAGTACATATTTAAGAACGTCTGTCCAACTATATTTGCGAACATTTATCGTATGCACGCTCATCCCATTCTGTAATTTGCTGGTTCTGTTTGGCATTTACTGGAAAATGTACAATGGAAAGCAACTTGCTTAGGTAGCATATGGTCTCTTGTGACCAGCTTGAAGGTCTACATTTAACTAGCTTCGAAATGAGATTCTTTCTAAATGATTTAATTATTTTTTTTACACTAAATACTGTTTTCTTGTGATATTGATTCTCTCTACAAACTTAATACTGATGACTGTCTTAGAGGCCATCGTTTGAAATTAAAAAGAGAGTTCTCAAGATTACCTAGTAGAAGTTCATTTATTATGAACTAAGTATTTCATATCTCGAACAACCTACCTGCTGATATCATCCACGCTCCTACTTTTAACACTTTTCTTTCGGTGTTTGTTAGTAATTTTGATAATTAGATTCTTTTCTTTATATTAATTTTACACCTACATGAAAGTTATATATAATTATTGGTTAGTGTTAAAAGTATTGTTTGTAATCACAGCTTCATAGGACTTGTCTGCTCCGCACTAGTATAATAATAATAATATTAAGGTACCTACACAACACATTCGTTGTGTAACTTGGGTGTATATGTTTGTGTGTAGTCTTGTTACTATATCTCATAGACCATTCTTTAGAGGAGAGCACTTGTATTGCTCCATATTACTATGTATTACATCAGTACAGAAAAATATTTTTTAAGTAACTTGAATAAATCCTAAAGAATATAGTCAGATGTTTTAGCATGAAATCAGACGTTTCTGATGGGCTTATTGAAGATTTTCTACTAAATATCACTGGAATTTACTATTTATTTCACACTTGTGTGAATACACTTAAACAAAAAATGTATAGTGACTGAAAGATCACAATTTAGATAAAAAACCTCTGGTAAATTAACTTTAAAAAATGTGCTGACCAGAGACAATGAAGAGCAGCATTTAAAGGCAGAACTAGATGGCAAAATTTGGGGGTGGTAACTATTTCGTTCTGCACAAACAAGAGGCATCTGACTGCTGAACGCATTACTATGTAATATCACTAGAATAATGATAATCTAATGATAATCTTGAAACACTTCAATATAAGCAGCATAGCAAGCTGTGAATACCCAAAACAGTTTTGTAACGAATAGTGGTCAACGGGCTAACTCAGCTACTCCAGTTAATCCAGCGTCGATCAAGGAAACTGATGCGGCTTCAATCTCGCATAGGTGCTTAATAGGACGATACCAGCATAGGTGAATCGTACGGACCACAAAGGTGAAGTCAAAGCAGGTCAATACTCGCTACCAAGTCCATAAACTGGAATATCCAGATACCCAAGTCCATAAATACGAAAATACTAAAATCCAAAATTCATTAAAAAAAACTATCTTCAGGTGTAAATACTAAAATCCCTGTAACAATAATAAAACATTAGTGTACAGAGGTGCCTTTGGGGAAACTCACTTTAGGTGTAAAACGGCTTAGTGCCCCAATCTCCAGAGGGGCTGACGCATCGAAAGCCATCTAGAATGAAATTAAAATGTGTAAAGATGAATTGCCAACATGGGCTTTCACTGCTTGACTTACTAAAACTGCTGTCACCATATAAATCCACCGACATGGTGTATTTCCCAGAATTCACAACTAAGAATTGATAAAAATAAAGGGGAGCCGCAATCACCAAATCTACAAAATCCCTTGTAAAAACAAGACGTGAGTCTCTGAAGATTGCAAAATGGTTGTTCCTACGAATTCTGCATGAAATTGTTTAATTGGAAAAACAAAACACAACTGATCAGTTGACAGTGGGAGGCCCGATAAGCGATTTGATCACAACCTTGGGACGAAATGATCCTAGAAAGTTCTAAACGACCATGCTAAATCTTACAGTAACAGAACGCATAACTTCGCGAAGTAGAGGAAGCAATACGCCAAAACCTAACAGAAGAAATCTGATAAGCCAAGACTGTACGGGATACCACGCGCAGATTCGACTAAATACGCCAAACAATGCAATAGGTAGCGGAAATGAATTGTCACTATAGTCACGCCCGCGGAACACGAAACACAGCATCTTTACGATCTATTGCAGGCTTCCAAACTTGATAAATAAACCAAGATCACTAATACTACTAACCTCCAAAACGTAAAACAGACACTTTGTTTACCAAACAGGTAAATATGTAAATTACCAAAGCTAGTTAGTGGAAATATCACTGTTAGAAGGGCTAACAAAACCAGGAGACATCATATAACTCGAGGGCGGAGCATGCTAGAAACCCAAAATAAAGTATGACTGCATCTACAACTCAACATTAATGGTGGCAGATGAAACGGCCTATAAATATTACTTAGCATTAAGTAGCTGTTAGCAAAAACTAAGATGAGGTAGGTACCAAGGTTAACGTTAGTAAATAAACCAAAAATAGATGCTAATGTCAAAATGAACGTGACAGGCGACTTCTCTATTTCAGACCTCAGAGATTTAAAAATTGCGTAAAAAAAATTATATGTAGGCATGTATAATATGAAATTATTTTTATCCTATTTATTAACCATGAATGTTCAAAATATATATGTAGGTAAAAAAATAATTTTTGTTATTTTAATAAAACCATAATTTTTCTCATCAATGTGAATCACAGTAAAGAGGGAACGACTGTGTGATTGCCTCTTAGATTCCTACACTGCGTATGAATTAACAAATTGTTTGTAGTGAAGGAAAAATCATCATCGCACCACAACTCCTTTTCTGCAATATGAACACCACACTTTACATATTGTATGTTACGCTCAGGCTCAGGGGGGGCTAAGCACCCCCTAGTTCTGCCTATGACAGCGTTAGGTAAATATATTAGATTTTTGCAGTGTTGAAGAATAGAATGAGACTAAGAAACATTGCAAAATTAGGCAGACGGATGAAAGGTAAGGTTTCTATATATGTAGTACTCTATTTCTAGGCACAACTCTCCAAATAGGGAGGTACCCGTAGGTAAAGGGTAAATAAGAAGCTCAAACCTTCGTTGTTCAGTATGCAGTTCAGTGGTTTAATTTATTAATTGAAAAGAAAATATTGCTTCTGCACTTTTCCAGTATTTAAGCTTGTATTTTCCAACTACATATTATATTCCAAATGAGTCCATATTAATGTTCATCATTTTAAACAATCGCTCGCTTTACTTATTATCTAAAACTCCTACACGTCCTTTGCTTTAATTAGTTTATTGAAATTATCTATGAAATAATCTACATGACTCAGCAATATAGTTTGTTTATGGTTAAAAGGCTAAAACAATAATACCCTAGCAACAATTTTCAAAGAAAATCTTTTGGATTTGAAATGCAAATATTTAATTTACATTTGTCGAATGATGTCTCAAACTAGTTCCACAAGATAAAAAACATCAATTGTGCAAAGTTTTACGTGACCTTTTACAAAATCCCGTAAACATGTTTATCTATTATGTAAAATTCAGAAAATGCTTGGCTGGTATCCAAGCAGCTCAGTATCAGCTGTAGGTTAGAATAGTTGACAACTGCAGTTTTCATAATGTTCAAAACTGTATATTTTACAGTTAATCGAGGCCTTTTAAATGTAATAAAAGAGAATAGTGCCGCCTCATGCACGAGCGACTTATATAAGGTAAAATATATAACGTGCACTACCTATTTTGGCATAAAATCGAAGAATAATGTGAATTTATTGTTGAGGTTATAACAAACGTCAGACGAATATGCGGAGAAAATAGATGCGCCATTTCGTTATAGTAGTGCAATAGTGTGATTATAGTTCGACCGTTTAGATTTAACAATGCTTTCATATTCAAAATTGCTTAAAAGTGTTGTAAAACTTAAATTCTTAATCATTAATTATATTATAAAGTGAAGCATAATTATAAAAAGGTATTTTTGTCATATAGTAGGTAATTACTAGCAGCAGATGGGTGGGCATAAGTAACATACACCCTGAAAGCAACATAAATCCTAAAATACGTTTATATTTTCAGATTTTATCATGCTGTAATTATTCCACTAAAGCTGAGAGATCTAAAAGCGATAAGGTATATGAAAATGCCTTGGATGCCGTAAAAGATATTCCAAGCGGAGCTAAACTGTTGGTTGGCGGTACAGTGTACACATAAAACAAACTTAACACCATGTATCACCTGCTTAATTTTTTAGGATTTGGATTATGTGGTATTCCTGAAAACTTAATAGCAGCTCTTTTAAAACACGAATCCACAGATTTCACAGTAGTGTCAAATAATGCTGGCGTCGATAATTTTGGATTAGGCTTGCTATTAAAACAAAAGAAAATCAAACGTATGATTGCCTCGTACGTTGGTGAAAATGCAGAATTTGAGCGACAATTTCTATCAGGCGAACTGGAAGTAGAACTTACCCCACAGGTATTGCTTTATTAATTTAATGTTCGCTACTGTAAAATATTTATTTCCAATAGGGAACTTTAGCAGAAAGAGTGAGGGCAGGAGGTGCAGGGATTCCGGCCTTTTTCACTCCAACGGCGTACGGTACATTAGTTCATGAAGGCGGGGCCCCTATTAAATACAATAAAGATGGAAAAATTGAAATACCTAGTAATAAACGTGCAGCACAGAGTTTTAATGGAAAACCTTATATTATGGAGGAAGCTATTACTGGAGATTTTGCTCTTATAAAAGCTTGGAAAGCAGATTGTAAAGGAAATTTAATATTCAAGTAAGTGCATCCCATATTGGAGCTGGCACTTAGAGAAAAAGAAGTGCACAGTCCATTCCCAAATCGTTTATTTTTGTACCTTTTTTTGCGTTATTCTATTTTCGACAGTCATTGTTGTAATTAGGATCCTTAGTGTGTTTATAAAGGGTGTATCAGAACAATACCGACAAACTTCAGGGGGTTACTGACTTAAAAAAAATATTAAAGTATCCAGTTACTTTCATAGAGCAAGTTCCTCAGCTATGCTGACACAGTAACCGTCCATAGGAGATAATTCTCAGAAAGAGAAGGCTTTTGATTTCTGGGCATCTAAACTGTTGATGAATGTGCCCCTAAGCTACACGTTGTAGTGAAGAGGAGAATGCGTGTCATATGTCTTAAGTAGAGTCCGCTCAACGTAAGATAGGGACAGGCACGTCACAGTTCGGCTGCGCGGATTTTTGTTACGTCACGCGCCTCAAGAATTGGCAGTGGCGTACACGGATACAAGTGAACTCATCGCGTATCCTACCAACTACTAAACCCCCTGGTAACAGGACGCCTATTAAAAAACGTGCCGTTGCTAAGTATCCATTGCCCATCGGGATAATCGCCAAACCACTGCGCACCCTGGCAATGATGACGTGCCTGTCCCTATCTTACGTTGGGCGGACTCTATAATCAAACATCCAAAGTTTTAGTTCTAAATTTTTCATTGTTTTTATATAAATAATACAATTGATTTGTCAAAACTGTACAACTTCATTCAAAATCATTGCAAACCATAAGTTTGTGGCAAGTAATCTCCATTTACAGTAGTTCAGTTTTATATGTATTTTATAACCTAGGTTGAATCCCGTTCACTTGAATACGGACATTGTCAAGCTCTCTTCTATCTGTTTGTGTTAAAGGAGGTTCCTAGAAACAACTTCTTCTATTTCTTATGATTTTTTGCTATGTTTGCTTGTGGATCTTGAATATTTTTCCGTTTTAGGTACTTTTTGGCCTTTCATGTTGCTGTCTCATTCTTTCGACTCTTTGTAACAACTCAATTTGCAATTTTTATTTTGTTAGACACTTATTAAGTATGAAGACGTTTGCTAAGACTCTGTGTAGTTTTATAGCTGTATTAATCTTATAGAGCATTTCCACATACGTCATAGTGACGTCAAATCAGCTGTTCGGGGTCGACTTTTGTTAACCGGCTTATGACAATTAGCCGTTTTTCGTGTGTTTATAGAGCTGTTATGGAAAAAAAATGTTGTGACCTTTTTATACGTATTATAGTTGATTAAGTTTAGTTTGGTGTACTAATGTTTTAGATGTAGCAATCGTGGGCGTTATAAATTGTGGTTAAGTTAGGTTAAGTGTATCAAAGACATTTTATTGACGTTTTTGGGTCAAATTCAGTATACGGTCCGGTCTATCACGCAGGTGCTGAGAGCGGAGTATGTAAAAATGTTGTGGGTGCCGTTATCGTCTTGTAATGTTTAAAGCAATGTTGTTGCGCTCTCGGCGGTTCAGGTTAGTAGTTTAGGTTAGTTGTTAGGTCTTGATGAATTTTTTTTAAAGAAAAAATACGACCAGACTGTATACTGAATTTTTACCGGCGTTTTTAGTTGTTTTCTGAACATTTGTTTATAATTTTAGCTGAGAATTAGCATGGACTAACTAATTCATGGTAGTAATTAACTATGGTCAGTGTTGAGACCTAATTTTACATTTAGCGTAATTAATTTTCTGTATTAGTGTAGTGACAGTGATGTGGACATTACACTCGTGTTTTGTTTGTTTTATTGAATTGTGCTGTATATCAGCCACACATTTAGGGCAGATTTGTTTCCCCGTTGTGAATGCATAACCTAAAACGTAAATATTTAATGTAGTTTTATCACTTTTGTGAAAATACTTAGTTTTACCTTTCCCAACACACAACAACAGTTATTAAATTGATTTGCTCTAATGTCCTGAATCCATCCATGAACGAACTGGGCAAAGGCATCAAGGCTTTTGTATGCTTTAAGTTCACGTTGAGTCACTGGACTCACCCGGAAGATTAAGAACTCTTTTAAAACTTCCCTTGTTATTTGGAGTACGTTAGTTATCCAGAGACATGTCAAAATCCTTGTTTTCCTTGGATAGCCCTCGAGCTTAATCACTCATTTGAGCCATGTTAAAAGCTACCTTGTTTTGAGCACAGTTAATTACTGCCACGAATTAGATAGTCCTTACTAATTCTCACCAAAAATTATGAACAAATGTTAAGAAAACGACTAAAAAACGGCAATAAAATGTCTTTTATAAACTTAACCTAACGTAACCACAATTTATAATGCTCACGATCGCTAAATCTAAAACTTTACTACACCGAACTAAACTTAATCAACTACAATACATATAAAAAAGGTCACAACGTTTTTTACCGTAATAATAGCTCTATAAACACATGAAAAATGGCTAATTGTCATAAGCCGATTAACAAAAGTTGACCCCGAACAGCTGATGTGGCGGAGGTGATGATGTTACGCGGAAATGGTCTATTGTTCTTCAATTTCCATATTGCTCTTTTCAGCTCCTCGTTGCTTTGACTGTATCAGGCACTTTTCTCTTTTTCTACTTGTTCTGTTTGTTTTGCGAAAACCATTACTTCCGCTGTGCTACTGATTTTAGATGTCACTATCGTTAAAAAGTTGTTCTATATTCTGATGTTATTTAGATCATATTGGATTTCTGGTAACAATACAGCAATTTTCCTATTTTACATACATAACTAATCTTTATTTTCGTTTTCCTTTCGGTATTAAGCACCATTCATACCATGTAGGAAGTGCAACAGAGGCATTGGGTCACATTTGACGCATTGCTTCCCTGCATTCATAATCGTTTTCGTTTTTGTAATGCTCCTATGGCACTTTTCACCACAACATGTTTTCCATTTCTTCTCTCCTTTATTTAATAGACGTGTCTGTCGGGGACGCTATTTCAGCAGCTAACCGTAAGAGATAGAGAAAAAAGTTATTAAAGTTATATGTTTGGATTTAATTAAATTCGGATTTAAGTTTAAAAGAAAGAATAAGAACAATGTTGAGAGACATTGGAACCCAAATCAATATGGAACACGATGTGGGAGAAATGCTTAGACTTGGCAAGCATGCAAATAGTCCAACAAAGCCCAGACCAATTTTAATGGAGCTTGTATCGTGGAACAAAAAATTAGAAATATTAAAAGCAGCAAAAAATTTAAAGGGTACCCGAGTGTGGATCACGGAAGATTTCCCCAAAAATGTGCAAAGTGAAAGAAAAATCTTAATCGAACACATGAAAAATTCTAGAAAAAATGGGCAAAAGGCGTTTGTAACCTATAACAAATTGGTCATAAATGACGAACAATTTACCGTTGAACAATTAAATGAATACTTTGATTATGCAAAAACGCAGAAGGAAGTAAACGAACATGCACCAGAGCAGAAAGAACAAGAGGAAGTAGAGTACGAGAAAGAAAAAGGTGGTCATAAGAGAACAGTAGAGGAAAGGTCACCTGACCAGTCAGAAATAGGAAAAAACAAACCGAAAATAAGTAAAAAGGAACAACCCAAAGTAAAAACAGTGTGGACCCAGAGTTTATTAAAAGCCTTCCCAGTAAACGAAGAAAGAATAGAGATAGAAAAGGAAATAAAGGAAAACGAAGACGCGCGAATACATAAAAAGGTCAACAAGGGGCCAAATAAAAACTATCCAAAAAACTATTAAACAAAATACCTAAACAAAGAAACAAAGAAGACGATGGCAATGAAACAAGGATCAATGAATTGGAATTTATTAGTGAATTAGGAGAATATGATACAAGAAAGAGAGGAGAAGAAGAGGGGGAAGAAATAATAATAGCTACATGGAACGTAACATCATTGAATGGAAAAGAACAAGAGCTGACAGAAGAATTAACAAGAATGAAAATAGATCTTATTGGTATAAGTGAAACAAAAAAAATAGGAAGCGGGCATATCAGAATAAATGAAGGGTATAGCTTATACTATTCGGGTGTACCATATGGAAATAGAGCAAAAGAGGGAGTGGCGGTATTAATGAACAATGAAATGGAAAGAAGAATAATTAAATATGAACCAATATCCCCCAGAATTATAGTAATACACATACAACTAAAAATGGTGATAGTAATTATACAAATATATGGCCCAACAGAAGGAACAGAGGCGGAAAAAGTAGAAGCATTTTACAGCGACTTACAGAAGGAAATAGATAGGGCAAGAGAAAACCAAGAAAGAATTATGATAATTGGGGACTGGAACGCAAGAGTGGGCAGAGATGTAAACAGAGGCCAAGGAAGCATAGGAAGCCATGGAGAAGAAACCCTAAATAAAAATGGAAGAACCATGTTAGAGTTTTGCCAAACAAATGACCTACTAATAGGTAACACATTTTGGTGCCAGGATATGGAGGAAAAATACACGTTTGTAGCCGAGGAAAGGCACGCGAGAAGCTTAATCGACTACATAGTCTACACAAGAAATCTTGAAGAAATGGTTGAAAACATAAAAACAGAAAAAGAACCAGAGCTTTCAACACAACACAGGATGGTCACAGCAAGACTAAAAGATAGAATCATCAGAATAAGGAAAACAAGAAATACTATAAAATAAAAATAAATAAATTCAAAAGGGTTGATATACAAGAAGAATATAAAAGAGAAACTAATAGAAGATTAAGAAGATACGAGGAGACGAAAACAGACTGGTCGGTGGAAGAAAGATGGATCATATTCAGGGACAGTATAATTGAAGTAGCAGAAAAGATTTGTGGAGTTAAATGCAAGAATGGGAAAAACAAAAGAACCAGATGGTGGAATGAAGAAGTAAGGGAGGAAGTAAAAAAGAAGAAACAGGCATGGAAAAAATATCTAGCAACCAAAAACGAACAAGATAAGAATGAATACATTAGATTGAGGAGAAGAGTAAAGATAACTGTCAGAAAGGCAAAAAGCGAAACATGGGAAGAGTACGGAAAGGAACTGCAGGAAAGCTATTTAACAAACAACAGGAATTTTTGGGCAAGAATAAGAGCAATGAAAGGCAAGAAAGGAAAAGAAATAATGGGAATAAAAGATAAAGAGAATAATCTACAGGTAGACATCAACAACATTGTTAAGGTATGGAAGGAATATTATGAGGATAAGTTTGACAAAATAACTGAAGAACAGGAAATAAATAATGAGCAGGAGGAGGAAGAGGCACAAGTAGAAAATATAAGTCTAGAAGAAATAGAACAGGCAATAAAAAATATAAAAACAGGGAAGGCAGGAGGGGAAGACAAAATTGAACCGGAAATGATTAAATACTTAGGAGAGGATGGAATAAACTGGCTATGGAGGTTATGTAGAAGAGCATGGGAAACGAGAGAAATACCAACGGACTGGGAAACAAACCTGATAGTACCTATATACAAAAAAGGGGAACGAGCACAATGTGGAAACTACAGAGCCATATGCCTATCACCGATATGCTTTAAAATCTACACAAAAATAATAGAGAAAAAAACGAGACAATTTGTAGAGGAGGAAATAGTCGAAGAGCAGGCAGCATACATGCCAGGAAGACAGACAAACGAAAACATATTCATTATAAGGAATTTGATGGAAAAGGTACTAGAAAACGGGGAAGAACTCGTCTTGACATTTATAGATCTCAGGGCAGCATTTGACTCGATTGATAGAGAAGTAGTATGGAAATGCCTGAATGAAACTCGTACCCCGAAAACACTCATACAAGTAATACGTAGCACGTTCAAAAATGTTAAAGGAAAGGTGCAGATAGGAGGAGAAAGGTCAGATGAATTCGCATGGAGGAAAGGAATTAAGCAGGGGGATAGTCTCAGCCCTCTTTTGTTCATAATAGTAATGAGTAAATTAATTCAAAACACAAGGGAAAGAACAAAACAACTACAAACACTAATAGGGTATCGAAATCTAGAGCCGGTAAAAGTAGATACACTAATGTACGCAGACGATATAGTGCTAATAGCAGACACAAGAAATAAGATGCAGAAACTAGTGAACATATGGACAGAAGAAATAGAACGAATGAAAATGGAAATAAATACAGAGAAAAGTAAGATAATGGTGATAAATAAGAAGCATGAAGACACAACAAAAGTAAAGTGCAAGGGCACAACATTGGAGGAAGTGACAACCTATGAATATTTAGGGAGTCTAATAACAAATGATGGCAACATAGACGCAGAATTAACAAACAGAGGGAGGAAGTCAACTAAACTCTACTATGCATTAAGACCACTGTTATCGAAGAAGGAACTGAAACAAGAAACAAAAGTAAGAATCCATAATGTAATAACTATCCCAACACTATTATACGCATGTGAAAATTGGACGATACAGAAGAAACACGCAGGGAAGATAGAAGCTATGGAAATGAAGCACTTACGAAGAATAGCTGGGAAAACAAAGTGGGATAGACTAACTAATAGAACAATAAGGGAAATGGTAGAACTGGAGTCAATAACGAGTAAGGTACAAAGAAAACAACTTAACTGGTTCGGTCACATGACAAGAATGAGCCCAGACAGACTGACTAGGAAAGTATGGGAAACAAAACACTATAAGAAAAGGAGAAGAGGACGACCTAGGAAGAAATGGATACAACAAATAGCAGAAATAGGAAAAGATAGAGGGAAAACAGTGAAGGAGATGAAGGAACTAGCTGAAAATAGAAAAGAATGGAAAAAATGGACGACTGGATAAGCAACCCAAATCCGACGCCCGCAAGGGTACAAGGAAGGGGAGAAAGAAAGAAAATGTTTGGAATGGTCATGTCAGGTCAGGAACCGAATTTCAGTCTCTAACACTAATTATTATCTTAATTATATCCTAATCCTAACTTTTTAGGTTAGATTCTAGGCAAATTTTATCAAGGCGAATGCGACTGGTAGTTTGCTACCAACAATGACGTCATATACGTACGTGTGGTGAATACGCGTTCTATTTGCAAAACGGTCTTTTTTGTTTTATTAAATGAGACATTTGTCTCACTGGACTGCTAGTAACTACAAAATTTAGTAGAGGGTTACGCGAATTTGTCTAAAGTCGGGGTAACTGACAATCCTTTTAGTCAAAATATACTTGGCACACGAAGACTAAAATAAGACACTTAAGTACAAATACTGGCATTTATTTTCTCTCGTTTATAGAACAACTTAAGTTTAACACCTTTCCTTATTAACTAACTAAATTCTAAGTCCAGTTTGACCAAGAAAACTCGGTAGGCGTTCTCAAAATTTCTAATAAGCCTATCAGAGCAGCTATTAATTTTGCACTTGTGTCACGTACATGAACGTGACAATTCGTAATAGCTCCATGTATTCTATAAACTTGTAGGTTTCACACGCTAAAATTTGTCAACCGGTCGACACCTCGCAAAGAACCTCTAATAAATTTTACAATTCCTCCTAAAGGAATTTGCTCCAGCCCGCTCGTAATTTTTATGACCGGGTTGCAGCAGTTGCACTTCTGATCACGTACTAATAATCTAGCGTCGCCCAAATTTTCGGCTTACGAGGTAAACCCTGCATAAATTTACCCTTAACCATTCCATGAGATTTGAATATTTCCATCTTTCCAGAGAAAATCACGTTCAACAATACCAGCTAAATACTCGCCTGTTGTAACTTTAATAATATGACCATTTGGCTACGAAATTCTACCTTAAAATATTTACGATGCAAATTGCTTATGGCTAACTAAAGTACAGTCTATTCATACAACCGCGTATAGTTCATTTTCACTCAAGAACGCAAATCGTAACAAGGGCTGAGAATTTCATTTTGTCTCATTCCTTTTATAGTTTAAGTTCTAAGGTGCATTTACTTATCGTGCTTTTCTTGCGTTGCTGTAAAAACTTTGTATGGCTTTTATTAATATTAATTGGTTAGCTGTGTCTTAAAACTCATATTTTGTTGTGTGGTGTATCATAAGCGTTTTCTAACGTAATTGTACATCTACATAGTTCTTTATGGTTTAGTACCAAACACATTAGGAATGTTTTGCAATGTGGTGCAGTCGGGGGCTGAGGGACAGTGATTACCTATTGAACAAATGCAATATAAGGACAACGTAAAGGGGCATATGACTAGACGCAGCATTTCTCCAAATACCTGGGAAGGCATTAGAACGAAGATCCTAGAGAAATTATCTATATAAGGAAGCTGATCAGCACGAGCAACGTAGACATGAGGAAGTGGATGCTGGATGGAATGAAATAAAAAATTGACCTAGAGGTTGCCATATACACTTACACCGAAATTGGTGAACTTTTCTGTGACCAGTGTGGCAAGGTGGGAATCTAGTCATCAATGTAACCACTAGAGAGCGGTATCGGCCTAGATATAAAATTGTATGCATCTGTCACCTGTTGCACTTAAATAGCGGAGCCGCGAAGAAAATGACTTTATTTAGATGTTGAGTGTGTTCCAAGAGGAAGTTTCAGTTTTAAGGACAACCTGCGCACATGATGGAAGTCTTTCTACATCTCACTGAGAAATTACAGCCATATAAAAAATGCTCAAAGAAGAAAGACAGTTAACATAGCGACACATGGAGAAAACCTTAGGTAACTCTGAATGTTAGAAAGGTTTATTCTCTATGGATCTTCCATCTTCCCCATATTGGGAAATGCTGAGGAAGCTGGAAAATAGAACTTTTCATAATGTCAATAGTATCAGAACAGGTGCTGAAATGAAACAGATTTATTACTATCATGTTTCTACAAAATCACAGAACATGGAGTGGGCGCGTCAAGATGAAACAGCTCCAGTCACAATCAGAAGATCATGTGCAAAAGAGGATGATTGGTGTGTTCCATGAAGTCATGGTCCAACACATGGTTTCTGCACCACGACAACGCCCCTACGCATTGGACCAATTTCGTGTGTTGATGATTGCTGTGTTCTATGAAGTCCTGGCTCAACACATGGTTTCTGCAACACGACAAAGCCCCTACACATTGAACCAATTCGTATGTTGATTGCCATGTTCCATGAAGTCGTGGCTCAACACATGGTTTCTGCACCACGACAACGCCTCTACACATTGGACCAATTTCGTGTGTTGATGATTGCCGTGTTCTATGAAGTCGTGGCTCAACACATGGTTTCTGCAACATGACAAAGCCCCTACACATTGGACCAATTTGTATGTTGATTGCCATGTTCCATGAAGTCGTGGCTCAACACATGGTTTCTGCACCACGACAACGCCCCTACACATTGGACCAATTTCGTGTGTTGATGATTGCCGTGTTCTATGAAGTCGTGGCTCAACACATGGTTTCTGCAACATGATAAAGCTCCTACACATTGGACCAATTCGTAACATATCATAATAGACCACTGTCAATAAATGACATCATTCAGAGAAAACCCAGACTGATTTTGTCTAAGTTATTGATCAAGAGAAACTCTTAAACGTTTTCCATGACCTATTTTACTTATCACACAGAGTAGTGGTACTGCTTTATAATCAACACATATGGACTGTCTTCTTGCTATCGTGATATTACAACTTGCCATTCTTTTGGCATCCTTTGTGTTTTCCAAGCGATATTGATAATTATGTGATGATCCCTTCTTCTTCATAAACTTAAACAATAAAAATGTCGTGTTCAAATGATAAACAAATTTATACAATTTGACTATTTCAGTAAATCTGCTAGAAATTTCAATCCAACAATGGCAAAAGCCGCAAAAATTACCATAGCAGAAGTTGAAGAAATTGTGGACACAGGGGCCATTGGACCTGATGAAATTCATTTACCAGGAGTATTTGTAGACCGAATAATTCATGGAGAAAAGTACGAAAAGCGAATTGAGGTAAGCAACTGCCATAGATTCTTATAATTGCAGCAAACAATATTCATAATCGCAGAAAGTAACGACTAAAAAGGAAAACAACAAAGCTGCAGTTGTTAAGAAGAATCCTGCTGCTGAGAAGCGAGAGACAATAGCAAGGAGAGCAGCTTTGGAATTCAAAGACGGCATGTACGGTATCCTTATACTGCAGAACTCAAACGAATTGTAGTTTTCATGTTTTCTTTAACTCCTTAGTGTAGCTAATTTAGGGATAGGTATGCCTATGTTAGCTTCTAACTACATTCCTAGTGATATGGAAGTTTATCTGCAATCTGAAAATGGCATTCTTGGCCTTGGTCCTTATCCAGATCCTAATCATGTCGACCCTGATCTGATTAATGCTGGGAAAGAGACTGTTACGGTAGTTCCAGGTACATTATTTACCAGTAGCAGTTTCTAACAAACTAATAAATATTTTATAGGAGCTGCCTATTTCAGTAGTGATGATAGTTTTGCAATGATTAGAGGGTAAGCTAGTATGTTATAGTTAAATTTTAATATTTATGAAATGTTTTGTAGCGGTCACATTGATCTGACAATTTTGGGAGCGATGGAAGTTTCACAATATGGCGACCTTGCTAACTGGATGATTCCGGTAAAATTACGATTTTAAATTTTGCATTTCATTGTAATAAACACTTAACTTTTCAGGGAAAAATGGTGAAAGGAATGGGTGGTGCAATGGATTTAGTAGCAGCGCCCGGTACAAAAGTTGTAGTGTGCATGGAGCACACAGCAAAGGACGGTAGCCACAAAATTTTGGACAATTGCACATTGCCGCTTACTGGAAAAAACTGTGTTAATATGATAATCACGGAAAAGGTTTGAAGCATATATAGTTGTGGTGCAATGCTCTGTTTTAATAAAAATTGTAGGCTGTTTTTGATGTTGATCCGGAGAAGGGATTGACACTAATTGAAGTTGCTAAAGATGTTGGTGTAGAAGACATACTGTCTGCCACTGGATGTAGTTTTGAAGTGTCTCCAGATTTGAAGCCTATGGGACAAATTCGAATAGATTGTTAAAAATGTGAAGTTTCATTAACGCTTGTTTTATTTTAAGTTTTTATACAGTGTGTATATAAAAAATTGGTATCTAATTTTTTAAATTACATCTCACGAACGTGAATATTTCCTTAATTAGTGGTTGTGAACAAAAACTGTATCATAAATAATACCTAAAATTATAGACAATAGATGACCAAAAATATTGAAATTGTGGTTTCTGTATTTTTTTAGGGGGAGAGTAATTTTAGTGTATCAATTTCAGAGTGGTTCACAACAAAGGCTTCTGCCAGTATTGTTAGCATTTCTAAATGGTTTTTTAGTAACTAATAGTTGCAACAATAATATACGTAATAAAAATACTACAGGATAAATTTTGTTCTGCAATATTATAATGTAATACTGTCAAAATCTGATTTAATAATGGACATCTCAGTTTTCACCAAAGTAACATCGTAATATAAGTGTCTGAATTTGTTCATTCAACGTGTAAAATATTGTAAATAGGATAAGTTTCAATTTTAATGCTATGGTGTATTTTATATCTTGAATCAACGTTACAAGAACATGTGAGTGTTAAAGTTATATCTGTTAATTATAAAAATACATTTAGACATAATGTACATACTTTAACATCACATTTTTGTATATTAAATAAATATATAAAGGAATAGTGGTTGTTTTTACTTCCCTTGTATAAAAGACTAAAGAAGTATTGCAGCTACGAAAAGAACACCTTCCGACAATACGTTTTCCTCAATTCTCTGTCTTATCTTGGCAATTTAGCTCAAAAACTATTTGTTGGTTGAAGATGATATACTCAAATATGTAGAGGTTGAGTAACTCAAAAAATTAAACGTCTGTTTTTGCTATAACTCAGAAATAGATAAAAGTGATATTTTGCAGTCTCAGGTTTTTTTTGTTGACAAACATGGGACCAAATAAATACAGGGTGAACATAGTAAAAGGAACAGAGTCCCGGATGGTGTAGCTTGAACAAGCGTCCACGTACGATCCATAGAGTTAAGCAATGCTCTTTCTGGTCAGAACTTGGATGGCAGTTCCACGGCTGCTTCTCTCGGCGCCTCGTGGTACGGCTGCCACGGAAATAGTTCGTCCCAGCTGTCATAATAACATCATGACAGTCGTTAGTGGGGTTGGAAGTCCCCATAAAATGTACAGCGACGCCTATAATTGGCCTAACGGCTGTTGGCTGAGTACCAAAATAAAACAAATAAGTAGCGCCCTTTACAAGCCGTAGTCAGTGCAAACAAAAAGATGTGGCGACCGGTGCAATCCTCACTGTGAATAGAAATGTGTAGCAATCCTTGTGGGTAGGATGTGCAAGGAAAGTTCGGTGTAAAACCTTTTATAGATTTATGGAAAAATATACAAAGGCCAATTTAAACACAACTGTTCCTTGTCTCCGAGCGTTAAGCGGAATTATTTTGAGAGGGTGATTTTATTAATCGAAGGTACGAACCTACCATTCCAAAAATAGGTAACATACCATACCATACCAAGGGATTCTGCAATATCAACATTTTTTACTGTATTATGAATCAGAGATGATTGATAAGCTTGGTATTTCATTCTATTCAATTTTTCATTAAACTATGAACGAATTGTGATATATGTAATGTATCTCTTACCACCAACGACATCGTAATGAATGCAAGAAATACTTCCACATGTCTTCAACAATAGAAGAAGTCTACAAAAATCCCTTCAACACTATTAAATTATTTTATCGGTTTCAGGATATTAAGCCTTTGTTTACATATACAAAAGTAGGCTGGTAACTAGATCATAACTTATCTGTAGGGTTAAAGAATATTACCCTACATGGCAACCATAACCATATAGCAACCGATAAACTATTGAACAAATCACGGATGTTATGAATCATAACTGCCTTAGAAGTTTTAAAATCCTCGCTCTACGAGCTCGGATTTCAAAACATCTGCGGCAGTTATGATACTCATAACATTCCTAGATATGTTAATAGCTATAAATTTAATAACCCATAGGTAACTAATTTATTGTAAAACATCTAGTTAATGCACATTATACATAAATATAATAATAAAGTATGAACGAAAACAATGCAGTCTTCCTCCTCCTCAATCCGTCGTCCTACGTAAGGACGTGGTGATATCATGGGGCTTGTGGTACTACTTTAGCCCATGTTTCTTTGTCTTGGGCCTGGTGTGTTGCTTCCGGGAATATGAAGCCTGTTGATGTCTTGATCTGGTCTGACCCCCCGTGTGGAGTCCGTTCTTTTGGCCTTTTGTCCTCGACATTGCCTTCAACAATCAGCCGCTCTATTGTGTCACTTCCCTTGTTATATGGCCGAAATATCTTAGTATGTTTCTGTTTATCCTAGTTGTTAGTCTCGGTTTGATACTGAGTTCTTCTAGGATGAAGACGTTTGTGCGGTGCGCTGTCCAAGGTATTTGGAGCATCCTTCTGTATACCGACATCTCAAATGCATTGATTCGCTTCGCGTCAGTTTTTTTTTGGTCCAAGTTTTGGCTGCGTAGGTAGCAATTGAGAATGTGAGTGTGTTTATGAGGCGTAGTTTGGTATTCCTGGTTATGTCACTGTCTTTCTATATTTTTGTTAACTTGACATTGCTGTTCTGGCCATAGCGAGATGTCCGTGTATATTTCATTCTCGCATCCACGGAAGTGATGTAAAGCGTGGGTCCCATGTTACTACGATGTGTAGCATTTAAAAAATCCCTTGCTAGGGTTGGAACTCCTTAGTCTCGGCAAAATTCTAAGTAGGACTTTGACCATATGACCAAAGCAGTCGGTGTCTAAGGTACCTGGTACTCTGCATGCCTAGACCTTGTCCATTAACAAACACACAAAACTGTTGGTAATTATTGAGCCGAGGTAGTTGAAGTGAGTCACTGTTTCATATCCTGCAATGTTTCTAAAATCAGGCTGATTGTTCCTAGCTCTGTCAATGATCAGTGCTTTCGTGTTCATTTTATTCAACTGCAGCTCGTATTTGTTGCTGACGATGTTAAGTCTGTTCATGATGAACTGGAGTTCTTCTTTCAAGGCCGTCAAGATTACAGTGTCATCGGCATACCGGAAGTTGTTTATTCTACGTCCCCCTATTGTTATACCACCTTGCCAATCGTTAAATACCTCTCTCATGGTATGTTCACTGAATATATTGAATAAAATAGATGAAACAATACATCCCTGACGAACCCCTGCTTCTGTAAATCATATCTTTAATTGTACTTACCTCACAAAAATAAATCCAATGGAAGAAGATCAGGGCTATTAGGAGGCCAGGGAAAAGTAAGACCTCTACCAATCCACCTATATTCAAAGAATTGCTGGTATCGCATATTGCGTCGTATTTAAATCCACACAAACAATTGCACTACAGCCCATTGTGAGCCTTGGCCTCTTCCACAATCCACCTCCATCCATTTATGTTTTTGA
>CALNHX010002892.1:106860-164681 GCA_940337035.1 Agriotes lineatus | reverse complement strand
TGATCTTTATCAAACTTTAGTCTCCCAATCATAACTTCAGATTCATCTGATTGTGATTCATGCAACAGATTACAAGCTTTGTCAATAAAATCACCAGCTCTTATAACGTTTTCTTCGGCTGTTATTACAGTATTTTCTAAATCTAATGCAGCGTAACTAACATCAAGAAAAGAAAGTAATTTATGTAAACATGTCGCCTTTGATACTTTCATAATTATATATTTTTTTTCTAATATATAATTTTCTTCTTGTTATTTGTACATCTTACTTGTTACCGTTATACTAGTTTAACCTGTATATTTTGTATTTGTGGAGTTATATAGGACTTAGTCCTCCCCCCTGTATTTTCTTTAATAATAATAATAATAATAATGTCCAAGTATTACATGTGTTATTCTTATTTCAAATAGTTGAACATTCGTTAACAATAAAGTTACCTTTAAATGTAGCAACAGAAAGATTTTTTTTAATAACTAAAGAACTAGATATTTGAGGTAGTTCCCCATCGAAATCTAGTTTAACAAAACAATTTTGTCTATTTCAAGTCATACCTTAAAATTAACAAACCCCTTTGTTTTTGTTGCATAGCAGGTTCTCAAATCTTCAAAGTTCTGTATTGTGTCTTTTTCAATTGATTTTTGTCGTTTTTCTTCTTTCCTTCTGTCTATTTCTAATTTTCTAACTTGGGGGTCTTTTCGGGCTGGTGCTAACTCGGTGTTGAAATATTTGGGTTGTTTTTCAAATATAGTCGGGTATGCGTCTTGTCTTCTGTTAATTTTATTCTCATTCTTGGAAAAACTAATACAGTCCCATTGGGGTTGACTATTTTATCTTTGAGAATTATGTATTTTTCATCGAAATGTTTGACGCAAATTACTGTAGACTTATTTGGCACAACATTTTCCCTATGAATTGCTTTTAACAACTTAATTTTTTTTTCGTCATTTTTAGGAAAGTGAAAAATAGTAATCCGTTCATTATTTTCATAGTTGCTAGTACACAAAGGGTCACAGCAGCTGGACCGCATACCTAATGAAAATTTAAAACCAGATAAAACTGATTGAGTTTTAAGTGAAAGTGTTGTACTCGTAATACCTGCATCAAACTAACGCTGAAAAGCAAATTGTTGTGTATGGAAAGAATATCTACAGTTAATTAATAATACGTCTAATTACATCCTTTTAATGCTTGCAAAATTGACACTGAATGCAGTGACTCTAAATGCAAATGCATGCAGGAGCACCCGACGGATCGGATACAACGTTCACGTGCTCGCTGTGGAGGGTATGAGACTGTCGACGGCTCCGGCAGAAGCTTTTCGGAAAGGAATCGTATAGATAACACGATCGCTTGTTATTATACCATTTATCAAACTTAAACTTGGTATTTAGTTTAGTCCTATTTTCGTTACGGATAGACACGTGGCTATAAGAGACGGGCATTATATGTCTGCAATTTTCTCAGATAGAAGAATTTTGTAAAGACTAACTAGCCACCATCATCCATAAAAATTTCAAAAATTGTTCGCTGGGCACAACTTTTACAAACCTTTACTTGGAGTGTCTCCGGCGTGGCCAAGCGGTTAGGGCCCCGGGCTGCGGTGCCACGGTACGGGGTTCAATCCCCACATCTAACAACTGGCGGGCGGGCAACCCAGTCGCTTTAAAAATTGGGTACCGAAACCACAGTTGTGGAAGTAGGGAAAGTAAGGCAGTCGTCGAAGGCGTGATGCTAACCACATCACTCAGTACGCCGTTAACGGTGTGCCAGATGACTGGGATTCGGAAAGAGATATTTCGGCGACCCTGACTCGCCTTGTCTCAGGCCAAGTTCCTACATGGAATGAAGCGCCCGAACTTTACTTTACTTTACCTTTACTTGGAAAGGCATCTATCTGCTGAAATGTATACTGTTCCTAGCGCTTGATTTTCACTGTTCTTAATTTGGAACACTCATCCTTACTTAACTCGATGCATCTGAAATAAGTAAATAATTGCAGTAACTTTCACTCACATTTAATGAAGGTAACAAAAGGGCAGTATAACAATGATATAATTTAGTTGAGCACCTAGGCCGAAGAAGTGCTGTCGGATACAAGGGCGGAAGAGTTTTGATTTCGCTACCATTGTTTAACTTTCCACAAACCGGTACAAACTAGATCAGTGGCGCATCTGCAAACGGAACGGCGTCAGTTTTGAATTTCCACATTTGAGTAGACATAAGCACACTCCCCCACTCCCTAAAAAGACAATTTCAGTATCATATCACAATAGGTAATAATCAATACATATTACATAAATTATAAAATGAATATCCCAATCTCAACCATCAGTACAACAATTTAATCCTAATGAATGTACTGCAATGAATGGATGTATTGTCATGTTTTAATATTAATTTATATTTTTAAAGCTACTCAATAATTGCTGGTTCAAACATTAGATACAAATTTGATTAAATAGCCAAGTATATACCATTCAGTAAACACAAAAACATTTGAACTTTTTTGAAGTTGGTATATGCAAATAATTTTTGTGCTAGGGATTCTGTATTATGCTTTGCAAAGGTTTCCACACCTGCATAAAGGCAGGTTTAAATTAAAAAATGACAATCAATGACAATTAATATTTTTCATTGTATCATTGTCAAAGTAAATACTTTTCTGAAAATGCTCGCCTGAACTTTGAATGAATTATAATTTGTATCGGTTTCCCGATATTAACTCTTTGTTTACTTATACAAAAGTAGGCTGGTAAGTAAGTCATCACTGTATCTGTACGGTAAAGTACTATTACCGTACAGATACAGTTATGACTTAGTTACCAGCCTACTTTTGTATACGTAAACAAAGGTAATAGTTCTTTACCGTACATGGCAACCATTACCATACTAAAACAACTGTACAATCTAAGGGTGTAATTTGGAAATTTTTGGAGATTTCCAAATTTAATTATAATAGTCAAATTTTTAACATATACCTAATAAGGGTGTAATGTTAGTGCCAGTCGCAGATTTATCTAAAGCATCTATACTATGCCAGAAATGTGTACTACAGTTATTCCACCACAATATGCGTTTACATCGCCCTAACGCTCGAACAGAAGATAAGAAGGCGTCCATCAGCGGTGCGCAGAGTCTCGTATAAGCACACACAGCGCCGCTCCCACTCAATTGTACCTGGAGCGACTGCACCGATAACGAGGACCAAAATGTATGAAAGCAGCTTCCTCACCGATTTCAATCGCTAGAGAGTTGAGACTTGACCTGAGATCCTGATTCTGACCTCTAGCTCTAGGTCCTCCTAACCTGGACCTAACAGAGTTCTGCCCTATGACGAGAACCCGCCTTGTAGAATGCTTCTTTAACCGAAACCCTACGTCGTCCGACGTCCACTACGTTACCTTGACCATAAGTAACCGTCTTTGAAAATATTGAATTTTATTCAAATCTCCTCTGTTGGAGTTCCAACTTGACTTTTTCTTCTTTAAAATGGTACATTTTATATGAAATAATTTTTTACTTTTAATCCCTCTGGTTAGTCTATATTCCACAATTTTGCCATTTTTAGTGTATCGTCCTTGTCCAATGCTACAGAACATACCTTCCTTTTGTCTGGAATAGCTTACAATTCTTCCCCCTTACTATTTCTCGCAGAACGCAGCTAGCTCGGACGGAAAGGTATAGCAATCACCGTACACCACAGCATCACCAGCGATGCAGAAGGTAGTAATTTACAGTGACCGATGTGCAGATATTATCACGATTACAATACCTTCTTCGTCTTTGAAATGAGGGAAATAAAAATAATATTAGTTTTTTATAAACGCACATTTTTTCAAGTATTTGCTTAAGTATTTTTATTAAGGATAATGGGGAATTGTCGGTACTTAAATGATATATTAAACTCTTTGAAATATTTAAAAATGTAGGTTGATTAGTTCCCATTTAAAGGAGTGTATTGTTGAAACATGTTATATGTTTGTTATTGCTTGACAAATGTCTTACCTACGATCGTTGATTCGAATTTATAGATTTACCACATAAGGGAAAATACTTTTCGCTTTGGCGATATCATTGTAAATCACGCAACATGCACACTACAAGTGAAATGTAGTTGTGGTCGTGTCACTGTGACACTATGAGACCTGCGTAATCATGCAATGGTAGATTCCTGGATCACATGTTTAACAACAGTGACATCATTAGACCGCTATGTTCTATACAAGTACAAGTGATTGTACAGGGTAATTCATAAATAAAGTCACTAAATTAAAAGGGTATATTGCAATGGTTTTAAGCCCTGAATCCCACCTCTGTGAGCACTGCAAAGTAATGTATAATTTATAAAAGCTCAGAATGGGAGATAGTATCTAATTGCAATAAGTAAAATAAATCAGACTTGAAGTAGTAATCATATTTGCAAAGCAATGGCAGTAATAAGTAAATTAATTTCATAACATAAGGAAAAAGGCAGAGCTCAAAACCGTAGAGAATGGATTCACACAATATTTAGTTAATTTAAAATAATAAAGGGGATGGTGAAATGTCAAAGCCAATCCAATTAAGAATGAATCGATTATGAAAATAATTATTACATGCTTGTCGAGTGTATTTGCAAGTCATAAGTCATTAATAAAAAAATTCTCTTTGATCGTATTATAATATGGTAATAAAGCAGAATGCTAAGAGAAAAGCGCAACGAGCACAAATTATAACAGATCTAAGGCAATTAATAAAAAAATAAATCATCAATATTCAAGATTAGTTGGAATCTAAACAGTGAATTGACATAAAAGTGCAAAATGAAATGGACATTTATTTGTACACCAAAGTTATTAAAAAAGGAAGTGCGCGAAATGAATAATTAATCAGTGCAACTGATATGCGAAAGGACTGTTAAAAGAGTGCAGTGCGAGAAATATCGAAAGACATTAATTGCAAAATTATAGGACAATTTAGTAAATAAGTTACTATTGTAAAAGTTTTCAGATTTAAGCATTTTAATTGTAAAAAGTACCTAAGTTGAATAAGTTCGAATATCCGCTTTATGAATTTGATGTGCAATTGTTTATAACGAACTTTTAAAAATTAACAATTAAACAAATTATTGCTGACAGCTTGGTTTTTGCATCTCCAATTAATTTAAGATTTTCACTATTAAATATCAAAATATATTAAAAACAATGGCACCATTGTGACGAGTAAAATTCAGTGCATCCGGGGAAATGAAGGCATAATTTTTCTTGAGTTTATGAAATTTTCATCATCGACTTCCGAGCGACCCTAGCACCAGAGATCCAGCTTCGTACCAGCAACTACAGGCATCGTGAGGGGATCCTAGGCACGAGACCACATCACCGGCAACCCCATCCAGCTCCTGCATGCACGGCACTTCATTCCAGGTGCCCCCGCAGAATATTTGGCCCAGTTCGACCCTTCCGAGCATCGAGGCGCTGCCTACGTCAAATTATAATGTCAGTTTATGCAGCCAATTTAAATGCTACGGACGTGAAACTTACCGGGCACATAAAGAAAGCTGCTCCGAAGCTGATTCCAGGCATTTCAAACCTTCAGTTAGCCTACAAATGATATTTGGAAAATGTAGAAGTGAGGTGAGGATTCTGCAGCGTCGATTTGAGAAACAACGAAGCTACTGACGCTTCAATTAAGCGGGAGAATTTAAAATTACCTGTTAGATCTGCTCACTGAGTTGTTGTAATTAATATTGAAAAACACTGAACGACCGGCACTTGATATATTTCATAACGTAAATTTGTGACAGATTAGCTAGAGTGAAGCATATTAGTTTGCATTGAACCTACGCTCCAGTGGCGTACGAATAAATTTCAAAAACTAACTGTGAACCCATACCTTGAGTAAGAGCTCATGTCTGCCGTGAGTTTAGCCAACAAAATTTACATTGCAGGTAGATTAAATCACAAGTAGGGGCTTACGATCATTTATTTAAACTTGAGTTACTATACAGCTCATTTTTAATTATCCCTGGGAGACTTAGTTATTTCATTAGTTCTTTGACGAACCCAAACCAAAGATATTTGCTTTGGTAGCTCTAGTTATTTATTTAAAATTAAATTATCATCATTTAGAGAGCAATAAGCACTGCAATATATTGACCTCAGCAGGGGTACATTGCACTAAAAATTAATCCTTACTGAAAAAAACGCAATGGGTCTGTAGCAGATCTTTAAGAACAACTGGTGGAATCAGTAAAGGTACAATAACCTATGCCACCAAATGTGATTAAAACACACAAACAAGTGCTTTTTGGTCTTATCCCAGTGAACATCAAACAGTTTTAGCAATTAAATGTTGATTTTTTTATGGGATTAATGATCATTTTTGAAGTCTAGTTTATTATGCAAAGTTGTTCTGTTTGATGTCCTCTAACTACCCTTAAATCCAATTACCGTACTTTTGAATCACCCGATATGGTAATATTAATGTAATATATGATATATGGTGAAAAAGTTCCAATTTTAAAAAAAAATACGTTGATTTCACTGTAAATATATAAAATATGTATATAATATATAATAAGTATGTTAGATAAATGTTGGTACTCTAGGTTGTACTTTTTGGATTAGGATTTTGACAGTGCTTTAGGAACATTCATAAACAAATAGTAATTTATGATACAAGTGCGTAAAGCTACTCTTTAGGCACGATTGGGGTAGAGTTAAAACGCGAGTGAGCGAGCGTTTTAAGCCCCGCGAGTGACTAAAGATGCTTTACGAATGTGTATCGCACAATATTTTATCTACGATAGAATCTAAAAAATACGGTAATTATAAAAAAGATTTTACATGTAAATTAGAATGACTAGCAACCGGTTCTAATTTTTGAGTGTAACGACGTAAATTAATGAAAACATGTTATTAAACAGTCGTTTTACAAACTTAAAACTGCCAACTAAAAGGCAATTCTACACACTGTCGTAGATAAAAGCTATTTTCCCACGCCCACATTAGAAAGGCGGTCGTTATCATAACCAACGTGTTTGTTATGAAAAAATGCACAATTTACAGTTATACAGTGGGCTAAATACTTATGTCAGTTTAACTTAAGAATTGCTGACAATATGTCCTTTTAACCTAAAAACTACTGGAAATATATCATTTTGACCTAATAATTACGGGAAATCTACTGACAGTGCCAGTCACAATAAAGCTGGCATTCATAAAATTGCAAACATGTGTATGTTTTTGTGGCTGTGGGAAAAATTGCGTACTAACTCGCTCGAAAGTGTATTGTACGCTCGTATTTTAAGTCACTCGGCTCCGCTACGCTTCGCCTCGTTTCTTAAATATACTCCAACGATATATGCCACTTTCGCAGATTGTTATGTAATATACTATTATTTACCTAGAGATAAGGAAGACATACTAGTCAGAGTCTATTATTCGACACCGTGGAATATCTGAAGTCTGCTTTAGGTCATATAATGATAACAGAATTTATATCTGTTTTTTCAGGTAAAAAAGCAAGTTACGAGAATTTCAACTATTTTCCACGTAAAGCTTATATACGTGTTTTTTATATTCGTGCACTGGCGATAACAACGGAATTTCAACAATTAAGGTTCATACCACAGTGTTCGCATTACGCGATTGCACGTAACAACTTTCTTGTAAATAATGTACAGCCTAAGCATGGCAGCTAGAAAATACTCGCGCAGAGAATGCACAGATATTGTTTCGAACTTTAAAATCTGACGGCGATCGATGCAACGGTTTTGGCGCATTCACCGTTGTCGTGCTGTCAAATCGCTTTCCTTTAAAATATATCATTCCTGCGTGACTGCCGTGCATAATGTATCCGTTCTGAACGGTCCGTACCTGGCATATTTTTCTGTATTGGAAATAATGGGCTACCTTTATTAGAAAGGACGACGGTTTAGGTACGAACCCGCCACCTGTACATTTCATGTGTTTACCCGAGTTAACAACAATTTATTCACTTATATCTAGAGCCCGCGTTTTGCTGAATATTTAAGACATAACCCATAAGTTAGCAGTTTACGTAAAATCTATAGGCGCGTGTAATACCTACTAGTGCCAACAAGTATTCATGTAAGAAAATAAATGTGATTACTGTAAAAATACGTTCAGTGAGTTATCGGCAACATGACATTATAAAGTTATAATATTATAACGGATCTATACTGAACAAATAATATATAAAATTGTAGAATTAACGTTTTACAGTTGGTTATAAACTGCAAGTTTGCTCCGGATCTTTAGGTAGTTCCTAGAAGGTGTTCTCGAGAAGTATTGGTAACTACAACACCAAAGGTTTGCTACAAAAGAAATATGAGTGAAGGAGGCATATAAAAAAAGCTTCGGTTTGTCCTAGAAACCTTCAACTGAAATATCGAGCTGAGAACTGCATCACATCGTGTGACCATTGGTCAATTGGAATGCTACAATGCCAACGGGGACAGATGCTCATTAACTTCCTTGTGTAATAAAATCTCTACTCCGTTAATAGTTTCTAGGAAACCCAAAAAAAGGAATTAACATGAAAAGACACAGGTGGAATTATAAAAAAGGTTTAACTTTGTGCTTCTCACTTCTGACAGCGCAATGCGTTTAGAGGCACCTTCAACGTCTGTAGCAGTTACAGACTTATTTAGGAAAGCAAATATAATGATAGCTACGCTTTTAGAAGGAAAATTAAAGGAAGATGTCCAATAAAATGATTTTCTCTGGTATTACCGAAGCTATCTAAACGGATAGTAAATAGTGTATTACAGCTGTGGAGACAATTCGCTCTCAAAGACGGTGAAATTACCTAAGGATTAGTACAGATATTAGCAGATTAGCAGACGGAAGAAGAATATAGATAAGGATTTTCCACCAAAATGATCAGAAAGATGCCAAGAAATTAGATCATTCATGAAATAGTGAAATTAACTGGCAACAATACTAAAAAAGCTGGTTTAAAATTAGTCAAAACTAAACTGAAGAACAATAGTAGAAAAATTATGTCAAAACAAAAAAAACTCATTAAGATTTTATTAGAAATTCTATCAACACATCTATAAAGAAGATGTAGAAATGTCAAATCGAAGGAAATAAACCATAAGAATACCAGACCATCAGTGCGATTAAACAGAAACATCGAATCAGAAGAAATATTTCAAATGTACACGGCAAAACCTAGAGCAGCTCTGAAACAAAGCAGGATAAACAAAATCTCTGTAGAAGATGGAATCTTAATGCACTAGAGAAATGTTAAAAATTAGTGGATATATTATAGAACACAATGCTGACTGAACACAACGCCGACCGTCTGAAATAAAAAAAATATCAAAGGCTGCAACTAACCTAAAGAAGCTAGAACGAGACGCAGCATCTTTGAACGGTCGGCATGGTGTCACCACCAGTGGGGAGAAAATTATTACTAAACGTTCAGCTTTTACCAACAGATTGAGAAATGCACTGAGTAGAATATTCCACTGCACCTAGCATTCGGCAACTATCGAAAAGCGTTTGACTTAAGCGAGACCTAAACGGTGCTTCAAGGCATATAATACCTAAACACGATTCCCTACAAAATACATATTTGGCGATAGAAGACTACACGAGTAATGAGTTAATGTCGAAATAGCCGAAACGAGTTGACATGTTGAGACCTCAAACCAATTGCGGACAGAAATTGTTGGGGACTTACTGCGCAAGGAAAGGAAACATCATAACAAGTTAAGAGAAACGCTATCCCCAGAAGTAGATGGCAAGAGACGAGGAAGGAGAATATAGCGTTTTAGGTACCTGTATAATATGTGAAATTCGGTTACTAAAAATTTCTGTTTTTGCACCGGTTCAGACTGGAATTTTGACTGCTATCTCATTTTATTTATGTAAAGACACTGTAGACTCTATAAAAACGGTTTAACTCCAGAAAATGTTTAAAAACTGATTATTATGAATCATGAATCATTCTAAACACGCAATATAGTAATATAAAAATGTCTCATAATTAACTAGTTACCTTTAGTACTTAATACGTTTCAAATATTTAGGCATTTAAGTCTTCTGCTGTATGCTCTTTGTAAAATATTCCTATTATATTGAAACAAACGTTTGATAGCCTGCCTCAGCAAAGCAATATATACCATTACTATTGATGGCGTGTAGAAATACAACATTGTGTCAACTGTAATAGACGAGGTGCTAAGAGGATTGCAAACTATGAATGAGCACTTTTTTTAACTTTTGCGTGAAGCTTTATAATACTGTAGCTACACAAAAAGGCATGTTGCTCTTTAGGAATCAGTTACGTTTACATATAATATTGCTATGAACACATTTTAGTAGTCTTATATTTCGAATAGTAATCATTAGTAATTAATAACTTAAACAACAAAACAAATCTATTATAAAAATGTCCAGTAAATGTAATAATTTTAATTTCAGAATTGTTAAAAATAGCATAGGCCAGGAAAATAATTGATAGAATGACGTTTTTAGAAGAGCTCTAGCTTTGTTTAAAAATAAATTAAAATCTGAGCAGGTTTGGCATTTCATGGAACAAAAAGTAAACTGCAAACAAAACAATGGGGGGTGGCTTCTTTAAGAGATTTGGTTGTGTCTTTGCCAAGCTGCCCCAAATTAACCTATATCTGTGTGTTAATAAATACCCAAGTTAACTAAGGGTAGTGTTTCATTGAGTGATTATGTCATAGGCCACTTGTCGAAGTTGCGCCTTGGTTTGGACTTCCACACAGGTAAATACGAGGCGTCGAATTGGCCCACTGGAAACGGTGGTATTTGGATATATTTTACGGAGGTCCAGCCAGTTTTTTTAAGTTCTTGTACGAGTGTTTAAGAGAGCAGCGTAGTGTAGTGCAGCGGAGCTCTATATTTGTGGCCTCAGATGCAAAGAAATCGATTCAAGAAGTGTCCGAGAGTTGCAGGAGATCACTAGGTGGGTCCGAGCGCAGATTTGAGCCTTGCTAACTGCAGGCGTACAACGGCCGGAGCATCGTGAGAGTTCCAGCGAGGGGTAGGTATTCCTATTGTCATCGCAGAATCCATCAAAAAGTCAGATTTGCCACCTAAAAGTGTTAGTTGCGTTATCTTTAGCGCGTTTCTTCCGGTTCGTGGCGTGGGTAGAAGTATTTTGTTTTAATACGCGGAATACTTACGTTTAATTATGATCGTATAGCAACAGCGTTTATTGCGTGGACATCAAAAACTCAATTAAAATATTTGGGGCTTGTTTATGTGTTTTTCTAGGCTAGGAACTATTTTGATTTTGTGTTGGTCCCATCAGTTTAAAATAACTCATTTGTCGAATCCAATTAACAAAATAACGATATACAGAGCGCTTACAATGATATGTTTAATTTAAAATAGGACCTTCAATAATTAATGATAGCAAAAGCAAGCAATTTATTTGGATTAAAAGCAAAGTGGAAACAGTAAATCATTATCGAATCACAATTTACCACCTCTACCAATTTGACCAGCACTGAAGTGGTTTTCCGAAACTGCCATAATATACTGGGTGTTTTATAGAAAAACGTGTAAATCGGCCAGCTTTTTTAAGGGCAACATTGCTTTTTATGTAGCTACAGTAACTGAGATTTTATAAACGAAAATATTCTCAGGAGCTGCACTATAACACTCAAGCTGAGCTTTTACTGGCATCTACTAAATTACTCACGCCAATTATATTATGATATTAAAGCCTAAACAATTAATGACAGTGGCCCTTCTCAAAGGTTAGTTTAATTTTAATGTGCTGGGTAAACGAAATAGTGTTACTATAAAAGTTCATTCCATTCGACCTTTTCTAACTAAAATATCCGTCACGGCCGAATTATTCCAAAAGGCAGTCATCACGATGAAAAATAGCTCGTTTCGTTGTTCTACCATTGTCTATTAGTTACCGCTTCTGCGATTAATAATTCATGCGCAGGTGGAGGGTTATTATTTTTCCATTATTCGGTTTGTTTATCGAATAAATTTGGAATCGCATCACGAGCCCCGCTAATGCTGTGTCGCCTTAGGATATGAGATAGCTATTGTGGCATGCGTCGTTTTTGCGAGCGTGCCTCGGCGCTATTATCAAGAAAGTTCTGCAAAAATGGATTACCAGGCATTACAATGCATTCCAGGATGTATTTTATCAAAGCACTGAAAAGTGGAGAGATTCTGCGCATCACTAAATTAATAGTGCCGAGTATTATTCACGAGGTGTTGAATGTGTTATGCCATAAATATAGTTCTTCTACAAGAGTGTAAAAAAGTACCTAGCATTTTTGCTTGTTTGACGTTATCACTACAAAATATTAAAAGCAAGTTACAAAACAAGAAATTTGACAATCAATTTACTTTTATCATGCGTTATACGAAATACTTAATTGGCATTAATTATGTTAAGTTATGATATAAAAATAAATAATAATTGAAAAAATATATTTCGATTTAACCTTCTAATAACAGCTTAGCAAAACTTTAACCTAGGCTTCATTTACTCTTGCGAAGCAGGCATTTTACTTCGGCGAAATTTCTAAATTTATTTCCAATACGAAATCGTCCAAGTAGGTGCTTAAATCCTTAACTACAAGGGAAACCAATTTAGATTATTTTGATTGCAATAATTTAATCCGGTGTTGCCAAGTTTTTCACAAAGGCAGCAAATTCTAGCTATGGAATATACACATTTTTGCACAACAAATGCACGTTCATTAAAAACGTCCATAAGGGGCGGCTGTGAAAATGTATAAATGGTATGTTGGTGGCACTGTAAGTCTATGTCAAATTCGAGGTTTAGGTTTTCCGTCAGTTTTGACACAGACTGACGCAAAACCTCACCTGCTAACGTCGAATTTGACATAGAATTACACTGCCACCAACATATTATTCAGACATTTGAATTTCCACAGCCGCCCCTTATGGATTTTTTAATGAACATGTGGTACTATAGCACAACCACGGTTTTAATTTTCGCTAAACATAGGACGAAATACATATTATAATTTCGGCACAAAATTAAGAGTATATTCAACGCTACAACTACAAAGTTAATAAAAACTATATTCTTTTCACTCTCTTTTCTTGTTTATTGCCGACGCTGAATGTTGGGTTAAACATCGTTAACGTCAGTAATAAGCTGATGTCATTGACGTTTTTAGATCAGATTGACGTAACCATTTGCATGGTTGCTTATCTACGTAAGATTCACAAATAATCAGATAAATGTATTCGTTTTGCTTATTCAGATTTTACACAAACGTGGCATGACTGAGAAAGCACGTACTCGAAAAATGCAAATTAAAACGATTGAGCAGAGTCCACACGAACGCAACTAAATAAGCCAACCAATGCCACTGCAGTAACCCATAAACGTAAAGTGGTGAAAACGAAACCACTTATTCAGATGCTCATATCGAAGGTAATAATAATCATCAAAATTCATTAAAAGTTGTAGGAAGAATAATTATTTAGATTTAGATATATGATTTAATATCAGACATTTTCATTAGTAATATCCCTAGTGCATGCCAAATTGTCGATAACTTGGTATGCATGAGGGGTATTTTGCAGATTATACCATTCATAATGCACAAAATCCATATTCAGGCCACGTATTAATAAGTGAAAACACCGTGGTGTCACTGTTTTGGTGTTTTCAATTTTGAGCTGTCAGCTGTCATTTCCAATAAGCTTTTTAGGATACGCATTAAATACATTTTTAGTGTAATTCCCTTATTGATATTCATGGTATAATCTAATTGAATACTCACTCGACGACTTTATTATCAAATTCTTTTGCTTACAAACTCAACGGTTTGCTTTGTAGCAACAATCTAGGAATCAAAATTGAGAATTTTGGCAGTTCGATATTTATAAACGAACACTTATCTAACGAGAACAAGCTTCTATTGAAGAACACAAAAGTGGCTGCCAAAAATAAAAACTACAAGTTTGTGTGGGTTCGCAACTGTACAATTCTTATACGAAAAAATGAGACAGCTCCTGCAAAAACGATTAAATCCGAAGCCGACCTATCTAAACTATAAACTCTTAACATTCAAATTAAAACAGTTGTTGATTTTTCGCGGCAAAATGGCTTTAAGTATCTTCTACCAAAATGTGCGCGGTTTACGAACTAAGACTCATGAGTTCTACAAAAACACACTAATCTGCGGGTTCGATATAATTTCTGTTACGGAAGGTGGCCTGGTGTCGGGAATTAGTGATGGAGAGTTATTCAGTACATCTAATTTCAACGTGTACCGGAGGGACCGCGAATCATCTGCATCAAGTAAACAAGGTGGCGGAGGTGTTCTTGTCGGCGTAAATAACAAAATATCTTCATATCATTTACCAAACTGGTCAACTTCGGCGGAGGACATATAGATTGCAATAGAACAAGGGCCACGCAAAATTTATCTATGCGTTGTCTACCTGCCCCCTGGTGATAAAAATGCGTTCCGAACATTTGTAGAAAATCTCTGTGTGTTGCTGGCCGAGAACCAGGACGCCGCGGTGTTAATATGTGGAGATTTTAATTTACCGGATATTTCATGGACAATTAACAAAAATACATCGTTTCTAAAACCGACGAATTACTGCAATCAGCAGTCGATTTCTTTCATTGATGCTGCGTCGTTCTGTGGACTCGGTCAGTACAACTCTCATCTAAATGTTAACAACAGGATACTTGATTTGGTTCTGAGCAACAGTGGTCGTGCAATAAATGTGGTTAGAAGTAATTTTTTCTTAGTTCCTGAAGACAGTCACCATCCATCACTAGAAATATTGATAAATTTGAATGTTCAGGATAAATCAGTCAACAATCAGGTATGCAAATTTAATTTTTCTCGTTCAAATTTTATACAAATAGATAACGACTTGATGTCTATTGATTGGAGCGCATTATTGGATAAATTGGATGTCAATACGGCCGTTGAGGTGTTCTATACGAAATTGACTGAAATTTTTGAAGTACGTGTTCCTAAACTAATAATTAATAATAATAACCGTTTTCCGACTTGGTTATAAAAGAAAAGAAAAAATATCATAAAAAGTGGAAGAAGTATAACAATAAATTAGATTATCTAACTTTCAGTACTCTTAGAGGCCGTAGTAAACTTTTAATAGCAAAGGATTATAAAAATTAGTACATAGAACGGACGCAAGAAAGTATTTCAAATAATCCTAAATATTTTTGGAAATTTATGAAATCTAAAAAATTCAACTCATCTAATATTCCACACAAGCTCTACTATAACGGAAAAACAGCAGATGATGGCCAGTCGGTTTCAGAATTATTTGCATCGTTCTTCAAATCAGTTTACGAAAATGACGATAATTTTTCGAACGACTTCTTAAATTCGTTTCATACCTCTTCACATGACTATAATTTCGCTGAAAACCTAATAAATTCTTGTAGACTTCATAATAGGTTACGGTCACTTGACAAAAATAAGAGACCTGGTCTAGACGGCATACCTCCATTGCTGCTAAAATACTGCTGTAATGGTTTTACATTTCCTTTATCAATATTGTTTAAAAAATCACTTGCGAGTGGAATATTTCCAACGTACTGGAAAAAATCCATTATAATACCTATATTTAAATCGGGAGATAGTTCAGACATTGTTAATTATAGACCAATTTGTAAATTATCCGTTATACCTAAAATCTTCGAGAAAATAATACTTGACGAAATATATTCTTCTGTTAAACAAAATATAAATTTGCAACAACATGGATTTCTCAAGAACAGATCTGTGGAAACGAATTTATTATGCTACACAAATTTTATTTTTAAATCTATGGATGAGTGTTTCCAGGTGGATGCTGTGTATACCGATTTTAGTAAGGCATTTGACAAAATAAACCATTATATTTTGCTCAAAAAACTTGCTAAATCTAACGTTCATGGCACACTCCTCAGATGGGTCTGCTCTTATATTCGAAATCGCTCGCAAGCAGTATCAGTAGGTGGGTTTTGCTCTAAGTTTTTCCTTACAACCTCAGGGGTTCCCCAAGGCTCTCACTTAGGACCTCTATTATTTATTTTATATATCAACGATATTGTTGACTGTTTTCAAAATACTGAAGTATTGCTATATGCAGATGATTTAAAGATATTCAAAAAAATTACCTGCATGGAAGACTGCCTTAAATTACAAAGTGATCTCGTAAATTTAGTTGAATACTGCCAAAACAATAAATTATTTTTGAATTATTATAAATGTCATCAAATAACATTCACGAGAAATGTTAATAAAATTATACACTCTTACCATATTTCTAATCAAAAATTGTCAACGGTTGAAGTGGTGAAGGACTTGGGAGTGATGTTTGATTCAAAAATGAGTTTTGACAATCACGTCGATTTTATTTGTAAGAAGGCAAATAAAATGTTGGGATTTATAGTCAGAACAACCAAATACTTCACCAATTCTAATAGCATCATTACCGTTTATAACGCATATGTTCATTCCATCTTGAGTTATTGCAGTTGCATTTGGAATCCATGTTACCTAATCTACATTAATCGAATTGAAAAAATTCAAATAAGGTTTCTTTCTTTTTTGTGTAGAAAATGCCCGACTGTTGGTGACACTTATTTATCATCTTGTAAATATTTTAAAATGCTAACAATCAGAGACAGAAGGTCGTTGAATGATGTTATAATTTTTATAAAAATTCTAAAATCAGTAATAGACTCACCTCCTTTGCTAGCCTTAATTAACCTAAATATACCTACGTACAGCCTACGCAACAAATTAATTGTTTATAAAGCATTTTCACGAACTAATTATAACTCAAATTCACCTCTCAATAGGATGTCCGATACAGTAAACCAATTAAATAATATTGATGCATTTCAAAATAGCATTGCTTTTGTAAGGAACCATTTCAAGAATTCATGCCTCCAAAATTATTGCTAACTGCAAAAAAAACTTAAAAAAATATATATAATAAAATAAAATAAAATAAAAATAAAATAAAATAAAATAAAATATAATTTTAAAAAAATGTAACTTATATATACATTGTAGCTGCTATTTTGGGCTAGTCCCGTTTGCAGCCCCCAATACACAATAAATAAATAAATAAATCACTCGCATTCGGCTCGTTTTGTTTCTAAGCAACCCGTTTCGTGAGAGCAAAAGTATTTTTGATAACTCACAGTCGTCTCATGGTATTATTACTGATTATTCAACATTATAATGAACAAACCAATAACAATTGTTCAATTTGTCAGAAACGGCCAATCAAAATTGACTGTCTTTAAAAACACCTAATGTCACGTGAGCCCGATTGGTTTCAATGATTTAAATTTAGTGAGTAGCCTTTGAAATTTCACGAAAACGTCAAAGTGAAGTTTGCAATTCAACGTCGTTCTAAAAACTCATAATAATCGTGTTGGAAGCTCCAGTATTGAATTAATAGTGGAAAACGTTAAAAATCTGTGCTGTCGAACACGGTAAAAGTCATCTACCCATATTGTAGAATAATGTTCCAAATATAAAAATTTAAGAGAATTTTCGCCTTTTGTGGTATTACCCTTCACTATTTCCCGAACAAAAGTTAACAGGGTCTTCCTTCCCCGCTAATTTGGCTAATGTGGCACTGCTTTTTCCTAGATATACGGTAGGGACCGTTGAAATCTCCTTGATCTATTCACGAGCGCCACTAATTAGGTGACGAGGCACTTTGCACTAGTGCAAATTATCGATAATCTTCACTAGTGCAAAATAATCGCATAATTGAGATCTGATTGAATGAATCTCAAAAATTTAGAAATTGTAATTGGCTTAGTGTGTGAACGAAATAGTCTTTGTAATTTTTAGCAGTTCAGATTTGATAATATCAGCTACAGCTGCTATAAAAACGAAGAATCCACTGAAAAGGCTAACAGGTCGTTCGAAATTTAGAGTTTCAACGAACCCTTCAGAATTTGGGAAAATGAAATAGTTGCTGTGAATCTTATGTTAAATTTTTGCTTATTTTACTTATTAGAGCAATCAAACATGACAAACAGAAAACATAATACGTAGTATATTACTCGTCTACCACCTACACCGATTATTAATAGATATCTTAGTATCACTACAACAGGAAAACTTAGAAATAAAAGCACTGTGCGTTAGATAGAATATTTCTCACAATCCAACTTAAAATACAGTGAGCAATTCACTACTAGCACTTTTGTGCAGTTAACCAGTAGCCACATTTTTTTGTGGTAATATGTAAGCCAAAAATGCTTGTAGTACCAATTCTGATTTTAATTGTAAATAAATGTAGGTAGTTACAGTTGTCACGGCAAGGTCAAATTGCATACATTTTAAAAATTATGTATGTAGTATGTGTATAGGAAATGTATATAGTATAGGAACTCTACAAACGAAAAACAAACCTGAATCGTGGTATGAAGAAATAGAGCAACAAATTAAACAAAATAAAGAAATCTACGAAAAACGTCTTCAGAAGGACGACGCTGTGACACGCGGAGAGTACAGAACAGCTAACAGAAAAGTAAAAAATCTGTAAAATGCTTTACCCAGACCTTCCCTAGTCGACATTGTGCCAAAAAATCAAATTAAGTTAGGAGTAAAAATATCTTCACGCTTCTAATAAATGAAATGTTTTAAAATAAAAAAAAGTTACCGGTGGTCGAATTCTAACGGCAGACGGACCAAGTGGTGCAGCCCACAACATTTTGTGGGATTTGCAAAGGGCTAGGCAATTTCTACCTGCGCCACGAAGCACCGACCTTTGTATCATCAAACAGTTATTCTGTATCTATTGGCTCCCATTTTTGGTAAGAATAAAGCCTGCACTATGTACAAATTATTACTTGTATCTATTACTAAGTTGAATGAACAACATTTTATTATTTTAAGGTGCTCACCCTGTATACAGGGTGCCCGTTTTTGGAGCTCCACCATGGGGATCTCGGTAACCATAAGAGATACGAGGTTGGTTAAATTGGGGCAAAGTTGCGCAATTTGGAGCTCAATAATATGCCGGTTTAAAATTTCAAAAATTCCGATTACCTCCGGAGATATCCGAAAAAAACCGGAATTTTGGAAATACGTTTTTATTTTTTCCTCGGCTTATTTGGTGACCTAATTCAAAATGAGTGACACTTCGTCGTTGCAACTTTTCCTCCTCTACAACCTGCCGATGTCATATTTGAAATCAGACGTTTCGATTTTCGACAATCATCATCAACTTTGGTTTTTCTTATGGGCACTATCTTGGATTTTCACATTTTTGAATTCAGCTTTGTTTTCTGATTACGGTGATGTATCACATGTTAAGGTTCAGTGTTGCAGTTTGGGTGAAATATCAAAAATTCTGTTTTGCAAAGACTGCCTTGGATATAACATCCATACTTTTGTTTAACAAAGGCATTGTTGACAGTTCGATTTAAGTTGGCTTAACGTCACCTACAGTTACAAAATTAGTATAAATTTATTAACAAAATGCCCTTTTCAAATGAAGAAAAACGAGATATGCTAGAAATTTATTACGCTTCGCATCGAAATGCGCAAGTTACTTCGGAAAGATATTTACAGCGGTATCCAGAAAGACAACAACCAGCTCAAAATTATTTGTTATTCCTTCATAGAAATTTAGCCGAGTTTGGTGCATTTTCTAAGCCTCGAAGACGTGTTCATAGACCAAATGCGAATGAAGTGGAAATTTTACAGGCGGTGAGTAAATTGTTAAAACTTTCTCAAAAATAATAAACGGCAATGAATTGAATTCTTCATTAGATTCAAGATAATCCTTCAACTTCAACAAGGGCTATAGCAGACGAAATTAACGTATCACATCAAGCAGTGTGGAGAGTCTTGAAAAAACATAAATATCGCCCGTTTAAAATTCATATCACCCAAGTCTTGCATCCAGGAGATACTGAACGGAGGGCAGCGTTTTGTAGGAATATCATGGCACGGTTGGAACAAAATCCCCATTTTCTTTCCAACGTGATATTCACGGACGAGTGCAAATTTACCAACTCAGGCATGTTCAATCGTCACAATGAACATGTCTGGTCCACTGAAAATCCACACGAACACCAAGGACGTCGACCACAAGCACGTTTCGGGCTAAATGTATGGGTTGGTTTATTTGGCGGTACGATCATTGGCCCATACATTTACGAAGACAATTTGACCGCAGATGGGTATTTGCACTTTTTAAGGACCTACCTTACGGATTACATCGATGACAACATTTGCCTCAACCGCTTGAATAACCTTTGGTTCCAGCAAGATGGTGCTCCGCCACATAATGCTAGGAGAGTGGCTGATTATTTGTCTGAAATATTTCCGGGTAGAGTCATTTCAAACAGTGGAGACATACGTTGGCCGGCACGTTCACCAGATCTTTCCCCATTAGACTACTATTTATGGGGAACTATGAAAGATCTCATTTATAAATCTGTACCCGCCGATATTAATGAGCTGCGAAGGAAGATCATCACAACTTTAAGGACCAAAATAAGAAGAAGGGACGTTTTAAGATCAATGCAGAATTTAAGAAGACGCATAGAGCTGTGCTTGGAAGTGGAGGGTGAACCCTTCGAGCACCTCTTATAATTTTCTTTATTTACTTGTTTCTCAAAATTTAGTTTTATCCTATGTTGTAAATTTAAAACATAATTTTCTCCTTTTTTATATCCTACTGTCAAATAAATAAATTTCTAGCATATCTCGTTTTTCTTCAGTTGAAAAGAGCATTTTGTTAATAAATTTATACTAATTTTGTAACTGTAGGTGACGTTAAGCCAACTTAAATCGAACTGTCAACAATGCCTTTGTTAAACAAAAGTATGGATGTTATATCCAAGGCAGTCTTTGCAAAACAGAATTTTTGATATTTCACCCAAACTGCAACACTGAACCTTAACATGTGATACATCACCGTAATCAGAAAACAAAGCTGAATTCAAAAATGTGAAAATCCAAGATAGTGCCCATAAGAAAAACCAAAGTTGATGATGATTGTCGAAAATCGAAACGTCTGATTTCAAATATGACATCGGCAGGTTGTAGAGGAGGAAAAGTTGCAATGACGAAGTGTCACTCATTTTGAATTAGGTCACCAAATAAGCCGAGGAAAAAATAAAAACGTATTTCCAAAATTCCGGTTTTTTTCGGATATCTCCGGAGGTAATCGGAATTTTTGAAATTTTAAACCGGCATATTATTGAGCTCCAAATTGCGCAACTTTGCCCCAATTTAACCGACCTCGTATCTCTTATGGTTACCGAGATCCCCATGGTGGAGCTCCAAAAACGGGCACCCTTATATTTGTCTGAAATTTTCGCGGTTTCATTCCAGGTATACCGGGTGACAATGAGATTAGGGCCATGCTTATATCTTCTTTATTTATGAATCGATTTGGATAAAATTTTATACCAAGATACTAAACATAATTTCTGATTGGCCGATAGATATAGTGAAAATGGCTGACTTCTTGTTTTACCGGAAATGATGCCAACTTTGATTTTTTAAATGGAACACCTTGTATATTTTATGATTTTCTGATTCTATGAGTCAAATTACATATAATAGTCTTGCCAAATTTCAATTTTTTTAAACAAAAAAATTATTTTTTCAATTTTAATTTTTTACCATAGAAAGCCTTGACTTAGAAAAGTTTTTTTTAATTGACTCTGGCAACTCTTAATAATAGCAATTTTATCAATAAGGTCAATAACAAACCCTTAATAAAAGAATATAAATTGCTAAACTCGTTTTTTAAGAAAAAGCCACTTTTTTAAATGGCACCTACTAAGGGCCATCTTGTCATTAGACAGAAAATGTAATTACCAATCTAACGATATTATGCATCATGCACTACTTTATTTTTATCTGAAACTGAAAATTTACAAAAAAAAACAATTTTTTGTTTAAAAAATTGAAATTTGGCAAGACTTTTTCTTTGGTGAGGCTCTAACACCCCATGAAAGAGCTTGGCCTGCAAGGCGGAAGGTCAGAGCTTCCGTATCCTCGCTCTCACACCCGGTTGTCGCGTGTCAAATTCATGACACGTGGTGAACTGGTGAGCACCACGCATTAGACAACCGCATTATTACCCCTTGTTCTTTCGAACGCAGGTACCCAATTATTTAAAGCGACTGGGTAGGCCGCCCGCCAGGCATCGATCTGGGATTTGAACTCCAGACTTCCCCGCCGCAGTCCAATGCTCTAACCACCGAGCCACGCTGGCGCACTTGGCAAGACTACTATATGTAATTTGACTCGTAGATGGAGAAAAATATAAAATATACAGAGTGTTCCATTTAAAAAAAAAACAAAGTTAGTATCATTTCCGGTAAAACCGGAAGTCAACCATTTTGACTATATCTATCAGCCAATCAGAAATTATGTCTAGTATCTGGGTATACATTTTTATCCAAATCGATTAATAAATAAAGAAGATATAAGCATGGCCCTAGTCTCATTGTCATCCGGTATACGTATATAATATGTATGCAAAATATCGTCTTCCCCCGACAAATATTTTTTGAGTTATACCGGCAACAGACAGACATACAGACAGACTGACAGACAGACAGGCGGAATTGAGAAAACCTGTTGTTGGTCATCTAGGGACCCTGAAACGTGAAGGTCTGAAGAAATCTCGAACGGTGATTTTTTCGTGATTACATTTGTCTTTCAGACGAGGGAAGTAAAAATTAAGTCGTTAAGAAAAAGAATCAATCTTGGGAAAGGAAGTGTAAATTGATACAACAGGAAATAGGAAGAACCCGAAGCTCAGAAGCTTGGACAACTATAAAATCAATAAGAACATAAAAAACAGAACCGAATCTGGGGAGCATAGCAAACACGTCACGAATTCTTACGAAGCCAACCCGAAATACATAACTTAACTCATATAGATCTTACAGGCAATAAAAGCACTAAGCTGAGAAAGTCCCCAGGACCCGAAGGAATATACCCGAAATTCATCAAATATGAACCTGCAAAACTGATAAAAATGCTAAGGATCCTATACCACCGATGTATAAATGGCGGAGAAGCACAGATTGAATGTGGGACCTACTACATATCAACCACTCACAAAAAGGGATCAAAAGATGATCCAAAAAATTATCATGGCATACCCGTCATACCAACAATAGGAAGGAAATATTTTAGAATTTTAAGGAACCTAGTAGAAGTGGACATGGAAAGTAAACAACCGGAGAAACAACCAGGCTTCCGAGCTACACGATCAACAACAATTAATCGTTTTACTTTGAAAATAGCACTGGAAAAGAGGACTCAACGAAATAGAGAAACGCATATAGCTTTTATTGACCTTGAGAAAGCTTATGACAACGTCCCGATATCACAGTTATGGAAGGAAATGGAAAAAACTCGGAATAAGGCCAACTCTAATCCACGCTGTTCTGCTATATTATAATCAAAATCAGGCTGCAATAAGATCACTTACTGAATCATTTCAAAAAATCAAAGAACTAAGATAAGGATGCTGTCTATCTCCTAATTAAAAATATACCTGGACCAATCCCTCAAAGGGTGGACACGCAAATGTAACAACATGGGGCTAAAGGAGGGAGAGGACACCCTGGTACGATTCGCCGTCGCCGATTGGCCGTCGCCGATTCTCCGTCGCCGTTTCGCCGTCGACCAATTCGCCGTCGGAACATTTAAAAGCTTTAAGTCAATACAAATAAAATGCGCCGTTCAATAAGAAAAATAATTTGTCATTAATTCAACGTAATATTTATTATATTTAATATAACGTAATGTTATTTACATTTCATAATTATGTGCTAAGCCCCTAAGATATTCTAAAATATCGGAGTTATCATCAAAATTCTGAACTAGCGATAAAATACGCTCGTCTGCATCTCTATATTTTTTTAATTTTAATGGTGGAAGTTTATCAGCAACAAGTTGTTCGTAGTAAGTATCCCGTCCTTTCTGCACTTTCCGTAACCCCTCGATAAATTTCCAGATTGTTGGGTGATCCATTCCCAATTCCAACTGAAGTCTTCTATGTGCGGCCTCCGCATGGTTATTTGTTCGGTCTTGTCCATTGAAGGTTCTTTGATGAAGGTTCCACATTTCTTGAGGAAAAAGGGGTGGACGTCTACCATTTCCTCGTCTGTAAATGATTAATACAAGTAGTATAGTATCCATATTGAAAATCGTAAAAAATTGTATATACCTGTTCATACGTCCTACATAGTTGTCTTCAAACCAATCGAGGAGTGGGTGCAGCTCTGCAGGTAAATCATTGGCGAGAACATCAATAGCTTCGTCCAAGTTAGCAGTGGGCACAAACGCCAAAGAAGTTACCATTTTGGCGCTCAGCGCAAATTGTGGATCGTTATTATATTCCCTAAGAAGTCCCCTTGCACCCAAATGCTTTCTCATATTTTGGGCTAAATGAAAGAAACATCCGTTGATGTTCGCGCCTGGAAAACAATCTTTCATGGCGGTAAATGCTGCTTGTTCAAAATCACAGTGGATTGCTACTGGTTGTAAGTTTGGAATTAAACCTTTAATCAATTCGAACATTCGGTTGTATGTGGCTCGTTGTTTGTTCGGTAGAAGTGCATAAACTACTGTATGTACGCCATTATTTTTAGTAGCCATTATAATGTACACTTGGGAAAATAACGATGGTGCTATTGAAAATGTTCCATCAGCGTACCACGTATTTGTGGTTTGCAAATGTTGAAGTCAGCTTTGCCTTCCAAATATTAAAATCCTATTGGCTCCTTCTTCGCTATCTGCCAATAGAAAATTCTCTTCAATTCCAATCCCAATGCACCTCGTAAATTCTGTAAGCCTCTGGTAATATTAATTGGTCAAGATTCACAGGATTTGGGGGTGCAGCTTGAATCGCATTACGTTTACGTCTAACTATTTTTCTTAAGGCACAGTTATTTGGAAGTCTACCTTGAGAAGCTTGTGTTGTATTTGTAATACATGCGTTGATTACCTATAACAAAAAATAAAATATAAAACATGCTCTGGCCCAGATTGTCCTATACTATAAAAATAACGGCGATTGTTAAATAATAATATTTTAAATTACCTGGATTGTGCCTTCAGTTGTTTCTGCAGCACGTTTCTTCACTTTGGTTACTACTTGTGCAACTTCCACATTAACCGCCGAGGAATCGTGAGAATGTTGGTTGACTTCCTTAATAATTTCACCATTTCTAGTATGAATTCTTGCCTTGCACATCTGTCTTCGATCACATCTCCAAAATTTAACACCAATATCACTTTTACTAAATGTATCAAACACATAAACAAAACCATTTACAGCAAATTTTTCTTTTCCCCTTTCTGACAAAATTGTTCCATCCATTATTAAAACTTCTTACTGCCACGAAAAGTCTGTAGATACTAAAAGGCCCTACCGAAATTGTTTGTATTTATATTACAAAAACGGGATGGTAGTTAAGAAAATGCATATAAGATCCAGTAATTTGCATCTTATCTAATCTTCTTAGAAAGGATTGAGGCAACCTTTTACATGGTAATTACCTTGTTGGATTTATCTAGAAAGACCATAACGGGGTGGCTAAGCAGCAGAAAGTATTGTAACCATACAAATTCCCTATCTATTTTCAACATTGAAATATTCAACAGTAATATGCCAAGTGCATTAAAATAGCCGATTAAATTTTTACGTTGTCTATCAGAATGTTTTGCTAAGAAATGTGTCAAGTAATTTTGTCGCTCAACAAGAATCCCCAGTGCATAGCACTCGGGATTTTGGGGTTTAAAATTTACGAGATATATTTCTTCAGAGCAAAACATTCTGACAAAAAACCGTCAAAATTTATTCAGACTAGTTTACATGCACGTGGGATGCTCGGTCTGATTATTTCCTGAATAAATAGATAAAATTCAGTTAGTGAAACACTTTTAATAATCATGTTAAAATTATTCACATGCGATTAAATTTTGACACATTTTTAACCGCGGTTAAATGTTGACGTTTGAATTTTTGTCATTATTAAACTGACTGAAGCCTTATTCATTACGCATTATTATGGATATGAAAGCAATATTCACATAAAATCCATCTCCATTCTGGTTCAACTTAACATATACACGATGTGAATTCATATTTGAAACATTGCCATATTTTCAGCTTCCCTAATTAGTAATTACTAATGGCCCAACACAGTTTAAATGTATATTCCTACAGAAAGCTATTACCTTAATTAGGGTTTGCAAAGTGGGTTTCGTCGATAGTGATTGAGGTGTAACAAAGGATTATCTATCATTATAGATTAAAAGGACGGTTTCCGTTTTTCTGAACAAACACAAAATATTTCATGAATCAGAGGTCAGTGAAATCGTCCGTAACTGAACGTAAAGAAACTTTCTTTTTGCTACAAATTTAGATATGAAGATTCGGCGACAAAAAATGTTTACGAAACTACTTATCATTTATTTCTGCTATTATTCTCTACTTTCTAGTACAGTAAGATGTCTGAAAAACAGAGATTTGACTTTTATCGATGCCGCTAACATTAAACGATATCATTACCGATATTCGTAGCGTATGTGGCAGGTAATAAAGACCGTATCGTTACAAACAAATAGTGTGAATCTCTATTTACAGTAAATAAAGACTCCGAGATCGTAAAAAGCTTAGTCATACATTCCCTCTTGCATTACAAATCAAGAAAATATGAATTACGAGATGGCTGAAATTGCATATGTTTCAAATTTCCACCATATCAGTGGATGTGGAAAGCTATTTAAGTTTTCACTTGCGACGGCGAATTGGATCGATGGAGAATCGGCTCAACGGCGAATCGGGTCGACGGCGAACCGGCGACGGCGAACCGGCGACGGCGAACCGGCGATGGCGAACCGGCGACGGCGAATCGTACCATTCCGCACCTTAAACCCTCTCTACTTTGCTGATAACCAGGCAGTTATAGCAGAAGATGAACAGGATTTGAGTTATATGGTTAGAAAGCTACAAGAATAATACGAGCGACCTGGTCTCAAAATGAACTTGAAAAAGTGTGAATATTTGATATGGGGAACAGACGAGTGCAACAACCTAACTCTACAGAACAAAACCATATGAGGGGTGGATAAAACCAAATAAATGCTTAGGAGTAGTCTTCAACAAACAAGCGACAAGTAAAGATGAGATCCAAGACAGCATAACTAAAGGTAGAAAACCAGTGGAGTACTCAACCCGCTACTATATGAAAGAAATATTAGACGAGATAAAAATGCGAATATATAAAACCATTGTTCAAAGTATTATAACATACGGCTCAAAAGTATGGCAGTTAAACAAGACCGATAGAAGAAAACTACCCTACACAGATATGGAAGAAGAAAAAGTGGAACACCAAAACAAAGCTAGCGAGGCGATGTTGACGAAGCAATGGAGACGAGAAACTTGGAAAAATATATGTGCTTCGACAGAAGAATTTGTAAACTGGGGACAGAGGGGCGGCGACAGCCGTAGAAATCCATATATATCCGCGTATTAATTTGACAACGTTGCAATACTATTTATGTATGTAATGATTTTACGTTATGGTAATATTTGTTATGCTTTAAATGTTACGTTTAACTTTTCTGATATTATTTAAGTTTTAACAATTTCTCTTTAAGATGAGTTTATGTAATTTATAAGGTTTTTGATATAAATTATTAATAATTGGTTATATTAAGTATTTCTAGCTCCAGCAGAAAAAAATTCTCCTAAAAAACAGGTTGGGTCATTCATATTTCAGAATCTTGTTACACCTGGAAAGTCATTTTGTTCAACAAAAGCTTACTTTGCAAATTATCTGACATTTCTATGCTTGTCAATGTCAAAAAAATATATAAAAGTGGAACATCAGTCAACATTATTTGTTACAATTCCAATTATCTAATAAACATGTAAAATGTAAATAGTTCCTTTTATTATTCACTTTATTATAATGTTTATACTTTTAGCCCTTTCTACAAATACCTGCAGTTGTCACTACTTCAAGTACTTCAATCTGCCTCTTCACCGCTCCAAATGTACTGCATCTGTTCGCCGAAGCATTCCTCAGCACATCAACCTAATAGCAACCACAAACGTCCTTCATCCAAACACGACAGTACACCCACTTACTTCCACCAAGAAGCCAGACAAGATCCACTACCAGTAACTGCAATACCTTTTATCCAAATCACAAGGCGTTCACTCCAACTAGAATCTCGATGATATACGGTATTAACAAATGAAACGTCGTTTATCCAATTCACAAGATTTCTACTCTGACAAGAAACTTGGCAACGTACAAATTAAATAAAGCGTCCTTTGTCCATATGATGTAATCAACTAACAATATATCTAGCACAGCACCCAATTCCAGAGAACACTTTCTTTGTAGATTGTAGCAGTTTAACTTTTTATTGTAATCATACCATGCACTTCCTTCTCCATAAATTCATTATACAGCTTATGTTTAAAATTGAACTTTTCTTGATCTCGCTGATTTAGTATTAAGTTTACCCTTTTATGCACCAACCATAATAATAATATTATTTTATAAAAGGGTTATATTCAAAGTTAGAATCTTTACAAAATAGGTTTAACATGTTTTCGATTCAATTTATTCGTGGCAACTAGATTGCGCGTTACTTGTTTTGGATTAGTTTTGACCTACTAAATTATGTACTATTAAACAGTTTTTTAACTTATTTAATTAAACTCCTAAAATAAATCATGTGTTGCAAACGATGCAGTCGATGCAGCAAATTCTACTTTTCATACTTATATAAATAACTATTTCGATTTATTTCATCTTTTTTATGAATTGTCTTTCTGAATACCATTAGAGGTCTGATTTTTTTCAATGTTATTTCGTTCAGACCTTACTCGTAGCTCTTAATTTTGAAAAAAATAGTTTTGTCATAACAACTACTACTCTTGCTTTGAGGTACAGATATTATCGCCAATAATCAGACCAGTCCTTGTATTAATATACACAACACCATCACTTGGTCAGTATTCAGTGTAGACGCTCTTGTACGTGCTGCGGTTTATTTATCGAATTTGAATCCAATTTTCTAAGATACTTAACGCCAGATCTATGCCTGTAGAAGCTATAGTGCAAAGGGCTGTGGAAAAGATTTTATCTTCTCCGCAAATTGTAGATACCTTGAAAATCCAAGAATTAGTTGAAAAGGTATAATCACTGGAAGAGGAAATTAAACATATGGAGATGTGAAATTCGCTTGGTAACTTTTATTTATCTTCAGATGTTAAATATATTATCTATATAGTGCAGGTTTATTTCCTGTTAAAATTAACCCAAATATTTTGGTTATAGCCATTGTTTTATATTGTTCTAAATGTTAGTAATATATCAGGGCCGCGCCAAGCCAGTGTGCAATGTGTGCACCGCACACGAGCGGCCAAATTCAGGGGCGGCCAAAAGGGTTTAAAAATTATATACAAATAAAAAAAAAATAGTGTACAATTTTTTTTACTTTATAAATTTTAGAAGTTCAAAAATATGTATCTATATAGGTATAAAAAATGTTTATTGTGTAAATGAACACCTGATAATATGGTTACATGGATTATTGTTTATGTAAATTCTCGAAGTTAGTTTTTATTCCGTGGCGGCTAATTCTTAAACGAAGCCAACTTGAAGGAACGCTTTCCATGCATCATCTTTATGCAATGATTACAAAAAAGCCGGATATTTATCAGAAGCAACAAAACGTGACTTTTCAGAAAACTGGCGGCTGGCGGCTTTTATTCACTGTGAAACATATCGTATTTATGAAGTAGGTATATATATTATTTTTGATCGGGGTGTCGGCGATCTCTTTTGTCGGTAAGTACCTAATTATTTAAAACTGATTTTAAGAAATAGATATTTATGCATTAAGGGAGATGAATATGTTTTTTCCCTGAGGTTGACATGTGTTACAGACCGAGGGCCTCTGGCCCGAGGTCTGTAAGTCAACCGAAGGTAAAGAACATGAGTATCTCCCGTGGTGCATACAATATTTTATCTACTAGCATATGCGTAAAAATAGTATGAAATTTCAAAATGTCATAATGACATTTAAAATTAGAATATGTAAGTAACATCAAGGATTGCCTCATTGTATGGTTGCTATGACGTTAATTGTAGTTGCATTGTTACCATGAGTTTGAGGGAGAAATAATTTGACAAGTCCCTTGGGAGTTATGAGTAGCTTTTCATATTTTGTTTCTATGACGAAAATGTACAATATCATGTTGCTAGTAGATAATATAATATTATATGAAGCTTACATTAATGCTGTGGTAATATGGGTGCAATGATAATTATTTGGTCATTTAATTGTTGAATTGGCTGCAGAGAAGATCGAGTAGAGAAAATTAATTTTGTTAGTGATTGTGTTTTGAAGAAAGTTGAAGAAAAGTTATAAATATGGTAAGTACCTACATACATATCAATCATATATCAATCAATACACAGATAGTTACCTACATATTCTTAAATTGTATTAAGTAATAAAATTTTTATAATTTTTCTAGAACAGAAAAACGAAAATGCTGTCGGGTTTTCAGTATCGAAAACAAAGTCTACAAAAAAAAGAAGAAAAGAAAAAACTAGCCAATACTTTAGAAAAGTATTTGAAGCCAGAAAATGTGTCAGCGGAAGCATTAGAATCAAGCTCTAGTTCTCTTTCCGGGCCACTTAATGAACCGTGCGTCCAAGAAGTCGAAATGGAAATTATGAGGGAAGATTCCGAATCTGGGGAAGAGAAGGTGACTTCATCTAACTCGAAGTCCCCAAAACCAGAGAGAAGAGAAGTTGGTGACGCTGAAGAAGCCAGCACGTCATCCTCATCAAGGCTTTCTGAACTAAAGAAATTTGGCTGCTCATCAGATTCGCAGCAGTCGCAGCAGGACACAGCAACCTCAGATGATCCTGGAGAGTGGCCTGAGATAATATCAACAACATTAACAAAAATTTTAGTAGAAAGAGGGCCTGTTCAGGTAACGCAATTTAATTTCCCAACTAATGAAAATGGTTTTCGAAAAAATATTTCTACCGTTCTCTTCCAAATGGAGAAGAAATTAATAGACCGTGGTTAGTTTATTCAATAAAAAATAATGCAGTTTATTGCTTTTGTTGTACAATATTTGGCAAAATTAAAAACAATTTTTCGCAAAAGGAAGGTGTTTCTGACTGGCAGCATTTGTCACTATTGATTTCAAGGCACGAAAAAAGTGATACTCACAATGCAAATATTAAAAATCAGTTAGAACTTATAAAATTGTTATCAAAAGAACAAACTGTAAACCAGACGCAACTACATTTGTTGAATGCAGAAGCAAAGCACTGGCATGCTGTGATTGAGAGAATAATTTTAATATTACAATATTTGTCACGACAGTGTCTTGCTTTACGCGGGCAATCTAATAAATTATTTGAAAGCAATAATGGTAATTTTTTAAAAGCTGTTGAGATGATCTCAACATTTGATTCTGTTATGTCAGAACATGTGCTTCTGACTCAAAAGTCACAAAAAGATGAAACACGAATGGTAAATTATTTAGGGGACAAAATTCAGAATGAAACAATAGATGTCATTGGTAACAAAATTAGAAATAATATTTTGGATTTAATTAGAAAATGTAAATACTATTCTATCATTCTTGACTGTACACCGGATATTAGTCATATCGAACAAATGACTATAATTTTTAGATTTACAATGTTGAATGAGTCCTCAAAAAAAATTGAAATACGCGAGCATTTTATAGAATTTTGTCCTATTAATGATTCAACTGGAGTGGGTTTAAGTGAATTTATAATGAATTTACTTTCAAAGTTGAATTTAAATATTTACGACATGCGTGGCCAAGGGTACGATAATGGGGCAAATATGCGCGGCAAACATAAAGGTTTGCAAAAAAAAAATTTTAGAAATGAATCCGCGAGCATTTTTTGTGCCGTGCACAGCCCATACATTAAATTTAGTAGTGAACGATGCTGCTAAAGTTTCTTTTGAGACTTCTGGTTATTTTGATATAGTTCAAGAATTATTTGTTTTTTTTCTGCGTCGGTAAAAAGATGGTCAATTCTGAAAAAACACACAACAAATTTAAATTTAAAACCACTTAGTGATACACGGTGGTCTAGTAGAATAGACGCTGTGAAGCCCCTGCATTACCAAATTGGGCAAATATATGATGCATTTTTAGAAGTGATTGAAGATCGTTTATCCGTACAAGACCACAGTGCTTCACATCAAGCCAAATCTTTGGCATTAAAAATTCAGAGTTATAAATTTTTGTGTTCAACAATTATTTGGCACAATATTTTAATCAAAATTAATGTTTTGAGCACGATGATGCAAAATCCTACTATAAATATAAAAACTTGCTTAAGAGCATTTTAAAAATTTGTTAGATTTTTTCTTAGCTCTTCGATCAGATGAAGAATTCAATAATGTTCTTACTGACGCTAATACACTTACGGATGAATTCGGTATTGAACCTTATTTCCCTGCTGTTCAGTCTGTTAGACCACGAAGAAAACCCAGACAATTTGATTATGAACACAGTGATGAAACAATTATTGATCCAAAAAATTATTATAAAGGTAACGTGTATTTTAATATAGTAGATCAAACTTTATCGTCTTTAAGAGACAGATTTGAGGGAATAACAAGATATGATACTATGTTTGGATTTCTCTATAATATGTTTGATTTAACGGAAAACGAGCTATTACAATGTTGTAAGGATTTACATCTTCATCTAATTGATGATTCTAGAAAGGAATCAGATTTAGATGGAATAGAATTATTTGAAGAGATAAAATCTTTAAAATTACATCTTAAACCTACTTCAGCTGAAAAGCATCAGTTAGAGCCCCAGTCCATTCTTGAATATATTTTTGAAAATCAGCTCATAGCATCATTTCCAAATATGTCAATAGCTCTTAGAATATTACTCACGTTACCAGTTTCAGTTGCGTCTGGTGAGAGATCTTTCTCCAAACTAAAAATTATTAAAAATTATATGCGATCCACAATGTCACAAAACAGATTAAATAATCTGTCTATAATAGCAATAGAAAGCGACACGATGGATTCCATCGATTTAGAATTAGTAATTAAAGAATTTGCGGAGAAAAAAGCTAGGAAAGTTGCTTTTTTATAATTTTCTAAAATTTTGTTGTTTTTTTATTAATTTTATTCCACTATTTTTTTTATAAATTTTATTGTTAATAAAACTTTTTTAAATTTCTGTTTTTCACTTAAATTAATTTGATTTGTTACAGTTAAACTAGGTATGTACTACATAAAATTTATATTTTACAACAAAAATGTAAATTTTGGGGGGGCAAATTTGGCTCTGCACACAGGCGGCCATTGATGCTGGCGCGGTCTTGAATATATCTAAATATGCACATGAACTATTAATAACCGACATTAATATAAAGTTAAACAGAGAAAAAGTTCATCTCGTTCTGCCAAACATTTAAAATTTGAGTAGGTATTATGTCTACAAAATGGCCGCTTTCAGAATAGTTCTTACTGGACCCTTCGAAATATCCAACTGATCTAGACACTTAGACAACCGTTTCGTGAATACCCCTGTAACTCATATTATAATGGAAACCATTACAACATCGTTTAATTAGCAAGTATGTTGCATTATTAAATTGCTAAAGTTTAATATTTAGTCACCATTCCGTTCTCTCTGATTTTGGTTGAGTGTTCATCAGTAACTAACATGTGAGCAAATAAAAACGAAATCAAGCTTGGCTTTGAAAAAATAAAGTCATGGGCTCTATTACTTCTGATGTTTAAAATTAAATATGACAGTTGTTATAATAGTAGAATTATCAAGTTGTTTAAATTATCGAATTTTAAATTACACATGGTTAATCATGAACAAAAACTTTTTATAATCGGAATGATTAATGTAACATTGTTTAAAGTGTTGGTTTTTACTTCCGTTTGCTATAAAGGAAGTATTGGATTCACCCCAAAAATTCGAAATTGAGTTGTCAACAGATCTTCACGTTTTAGAGTCACCTGATCTCAAAAAACATTTTTTGTCATGGTTCTGTCTGTGTGTCTGTTTGTCTGTTTGTGTGTGTCTGCCTGTGAACAGAATACCTCAAAAACGAAAAGAGGTATGGCATTGAAACTTCATATATAAGTTTTGTGTACTATGTAGATGAGACAGTAAGCGTTTGAAGAAAATGGCATCAGAGGAAGTAGGTGTTTACTCTTGTGATTCTTCAGTTTTTTCGATTTTTTCAAAAACGGCTATAACGATTTTTTTTAAAACTTCATATTTTTATTAAATTTTTAATGTGTATCGTTGTGAGATTGGTGATTTTCCAGTTGAATACTTCTAAAATGGGTTTCTTTTGTTTTTTTATTAACACCTACTTTAAATGCAACACCCGGTATATTATTACATTTTTGAATTCAGCTTGATATTCTAGAAAAAATTGTCTCTTTAACTAACTCTCTATTTTGTACCGTTTTTGTAGAATTTGCAATTTTTGAAAATTTTTGAAAAATGCTTAGAAATTAAAAATAAAATTTTTGGCAAATGCTTAAAAATTAAAAATCAAATTTTTAGCTAATTATAAGATCACTGTAAAAGGAAGTTGTGTGAGTGTATCACACCAGATTTTTATGTTGATTTTCAATTACAATTTTGCCATGACAGTCGGTGACAGTTATGCAATGGTTTAGATTATGTATGTGTGAATTAATATTCGACATATGTTTAAGTTTTCAAAGCCAAGCTTGATTTAATTTTCGTTTGCTCACATGTTATTTAATGACAACAACTATGATTATTTTTTTTAGTTTTATCGATGATGACTGTGTCAGGGCGATTGTAGTCTACTGCTCTACCTGCGATAACCGGCCTGTCCCAGTAGAGTACAATGTCTTTCGATTCCAAAATTGTAGTTTGTGTGTAAAGAACGGTGATGGATTTCTTACTAACCTATATGTCAGTGATATCTGACAATGGATTACTTTGACAATCTGATTATCCTTTCTTAAATATACAGTGTTGGATACGGATGGATATTCTGCTGTTGTAGGCCGCATGGTTTTCCTAGGTAAGTTACACATTCTACCTATAGCTACAGTGTCAGAAATTTTTTTAAAATACACTTTTCAGGATTTCTTGCCCGAATAACGCATTTTTGGATAACTGTCACGAACCCTTCAGTTTCAGGGTCTCAAAACTTCATATGCCGCTTTCCGGTTCGGTGTCTTATCGTGATATCAATGTTCGTAATGTGTATGGTATGAGCAAAAAATTCATCAAAAGTGCCATTGGAATTCTGAGGCCATGTATAGAAAATTATACTTAATCCTTCTTAACGACATTTTATAGACTATTATAAACTTCTACGTAATAAAATCTTCATCCATTATTTAAGGCCATGATTTGCTGAAAATAATAATAATAATAATAATAATATATGCCGCTAATTAACATGAGGAGGGAATTAGAAATATTAACCACTCCCCATAAAATGTATATATTTTTCAAAATGAAGTTGGATTACAGTTGCGAAGAAAAGATATTTCTTTAAGTTGAGGATTTCATCAAGGGAGGACTGTGAGTTATTAATATGGTTATTGTGAATTTCCTTAGTTTCTAACAAGTGAAGTTTAAGACGTTTGTTACAGTGTGTAACGTTATATAATTCTTAGTAGGATCAGAGGAATGTTCTGAATCTAGAATATGATTAGCAAAAGCTGTTCTTGAAAAATTATACGCTTTATGGGGAAGATTTCATATTTCCCTCCTTCCAATAGATTTCAGTTTAAATTTTAAAAATGCAGGAACATTTTACGAACCTTGTAGGGAAATTAAATAAACCTAATGAACGTAGAAACGAAGCAAACAACATTAAAATATACAACATACACAAACAAAACCGAAACGGTACTGTACTGTTACATGTTTACTAAAATAGAGGCAAATCATTCAAACCAATAAAAAATTAAATGATTAAACATCAATGGCTACTTCAAAGAAAAGTTTTAGAAGATGTTAGCCACAACGATTACATTAAATATCAGTTTAAGCATACATTTTCTTAATAATTAACTAAATAAAAGTCATTTTCATAATGTCATAACGTAATTATTTTTACAAATGAAGATGTTTTGCCATTTTTGATGACTTCACCAGTTATAATTAAATTTTACATATCTGAAAAAAGAAAATAAGTTAGCAAGCACACCTAAACTTCCTCGAACTTGTATATTTACGAATTATAAAATAGGAATTTCTACTTCATATTTGTAAGTGCGATATACAAGTTCGAGGAAGATTAGATGTGTTCGCCAACCACACACTAAAATCATTGGCTAAGGTCTACACATTACCCTTTTGCTGTGACGTAACAATTTTCTCTCTTTATTTAACTATAAGGAACTGGATGAAACAAAAAATCTGCAGTTTTGGTCAGGTCCACTTTAAGTGTGGCTTGTTTTATAATACTGTCAATGTGACATTTGTCCAAAATGACAGTAAAATTACGCGCTATAACAAGCAAGCGAGCAAGCCCAAAATCTTATTTTAAGCGTTAGGGACTTCTTCGAAGAGGAGAAACGTCAGATTACATAGGTCAAGAATGTTTTGGTTTCAATAATGTGCAATTTAGAACATCCTTACATTAAACGTTAGATGTATGTTAAATTCTTTCTAAAGTCTACTACCTGCGATCTAAATGATCTTTTTGAATTTCAATGCAAAATAAGACATACGTTTTAAACGCTATGTTGTATTATTTCTGATGTCACAGAAAAAGGGTAATGTGTAGACAATTATTTAACAATTAATAGCTGTTTGGTTTCTTACAATTAAAAGGGGTGTTGAAATGCTTTCTATTTTCTTTAAATAAAGCCCCGTGTCGTTTTATAGTTTTAGATATCTTAAAATAATTATTGTGATATTCCATTACATACCTCGGTGAATATTTCTTGCAGCTCTAAAATAATACCAGAGGTATCTGCAGCTAACAAAAATACTGTAAAATTAAAATTTTGTTCGAGCTATATGAGGTCTTGTAGAATTTCGTCATTAAGGAGTTGAGCCAGAGAATGCTGGATGTCTATCCACAAAGACTACGCGGTCTAAGCCGAAATTCTATGTTAACAAGAATAATCTTTACATTTTTATTGAACCTTTCATTTGTAAAAAGACCGTTTACAAGATATTTGCAAAAAAACTATGAAGTCTACTCGCATTTCAAGATGGCAGCAATTCCTCATCCTCAATGTTCCAGGACTTTTTACACAATAAACAGTGGAGTAAAAATCTCTGCCAAATTTTAAAACTTTCCGATTTTTGAATTTTATCTTCTTTAACTAGACGAATAAGATGACTGTCATGTTAAACAAACACAAAGGATCAACTAACACTGTGACTTATATGAGAGATTGTTATTTGCTACACGGGGAATTTTCTGTACACAAAAAAAAGGAAATAGTATATAACTTACAACACGGCGGTTCAGGGATTGTCTCCTAGTGTAGCAAATTTTTGCCAGCTAGTTCCTGAGCAAGAATGGGGGGGGGGGTTGTTCGGAAGCTCCACTGGTTCAAGACGGTCCAAGCCAGAAAACCTACAGGTGTTCGTGTAAGTTCCTAAACCACTTAGCTGTTTTATAAAAATTATAAAAGACAGAAAACACCAGAGCTTGAAATAACCTAATTGTTTATTTACAGTATGTACACGTACGAACTCTGCACCATACTCAAAGCAGCCAAAACAAATATGTGATAGGATATTTGTTTGTAATTGGAATAATAGATTTAATTTAGTATTACTTATAAAATGTAGAAGGTTGTAGTTTTAATAAATTTGAAGTGAACAATGAAATTCTATTATGATTTAAACTAGCAATTCGCTCGAGTACAAGTATCTCAACTATAAGGATATAGTGACTTAAAAATCAAGTACTGCGATATCGATAAACGGGAGTCTCATCAAATCGCTTCAAAGATCAATTAATTTTTATAAACGCTTAGGGTGTTCTACACTTAACTGTGAATCTTCAGCAATAACAAGGAGTTGTTTTTAATGTTTAATCTCCCGGAGATCCTCGCAAAAGCAATTAAATTTAAAAATGTTGAGTTTAGTTCACGGGCTGAACACGACTCCAAAAAACGCTAATAAGGTAGCCAGTCTAGAAAATATTAAATACTTATAAATTGAAAACTCGGCACCATTGGCCAGGAGTTTATCGCGACAAATCGTAGGTAGAATGCTTGATATTTCATAAGACCAGCATTAACGATATTTTCGGTTTTGAGAAATCGCTAGCTGTACATAGAATACCTAGTGGTGAGTAGCAGCGCAACTTCGTCAGAGTAGCTATGCAAGATGGTAGACTGGAGGATGCTGCTGACAAAGCACGTGCCAAACTAGGTGTGGCAGGCTTTTCTCCAGTTATTACACTGAGGAAAAGTCGTATGGCCAATCCTCGAAAAGTTGTCACACTGGGGAAAAGTCGTGAGGTCGAAATTTTGAAAGCTACCACATGAGTTGAGGGACTCAGGAGTGCGTAGGGGTTGGTCCTCCAGGTGCTTTACCAAGCGATATCATAGCCGAAGGGGGGGAGCAGATGCACATTATGGCACGAGTAAGGCGAAAAAGGAGGCCTAAAATCACACAATATCGAACTCGATGTTCAAACGGAACTATAAAAACATACCAATGCTGGTAGGTGACTTCAAGTGAGTGATCTTGCAGAAATAATTTATTATCCCAGTATAACTGTCTTCATTCTAGCAATTTCACACAGCATTTTCTAAGGTTGATCAACAGCATTCAAAATAACTTTGGAATTATATTATCCACATAAAGTGAAAATTCCAGTTCACATATACAGCCCCAGAAGGAACAATCTCACGAAATCAGTCTCATAAAATGGCCGCCGGAAATTATACTCTCATTCTATTTTGACAATTTATTATAATCCCCTAAAAAATCAAGGATTCTCAAAATATCCCAAAGATGCCAAAATGAGTATGCAACCAAATACACACCTAAAAACTGCAGGTCACTCGAAACATCTAAACTGCATCTAAATGTAAAATACACGTAACAAGATCTTGAGTTTTGCTTGGAATTGACCGATTTTCCTAGAATACACTGAATAATTTTGAGGTATTTTTTAAACAATCATCGCCAAGATTTCAAGTGACCGTTGGAATTTTCTCCTCTATTGAATAGATATTCATTAGTAATATCGCTAGTGCATCCCAAATTGTCGATAATCAGTTTGTTATGCAAGAGGAGTATTTTGCAGACTATTTCCCGAACAGTTAACAGGGATTTTTTCCCCACTAATTTTAATCATTTGGCAGTGGTTTCGCTAGATAGTAGATGACGAGGAAATTTGCACTAGTGCAAATTATCGATAAATGGGATCTGATTGAATGAATCGCAGCAATTTAAAAGATTTGATTGGCTTAAAGTGTGTGAGGACAATAGCCATGTTTGTTCAGAACCGCTGACAGAAAAATGCAACAAACTTCAAAATGGTAAGTTGACGTTGCCGGGAAAACAAAAATCGAGACATTATGAGCTGCTGAATTGTTTGAAGAACATCATAAAGTGACGTTCGTCACATAATTCAGCATGCGTAGTTAGGACTGTAAAGAAAATATTAAGCCTATGTTTATGTATATACTTTAGTATATACAGCAGTAACAAACTCCAGACGATTTTTAATGCTCATGCCACCAAGTTTCGTTGCAGTGGTACGAGAGCAACAACTGAGTTTCGGAAATCTCTTGTCAGTTCAAGCAGTTGTATTATAAATATTTGAATTCCAGTGTTATTAATAGGACTATTGATAGAGCTTCTATTGTAGGTATTTTCTAAGCTACAGTACAAATATTGTCAGAAATGTTTATTGTCTGGAACATACTAAAAATTGTGGTCTGTCGGTTGGATTTTTATTATTATTATAACAAGAGTCTTACCTAGACTAAGAGACGAGTTCACGACTCGAGCTTTGAGGCACAAAACGTAGTTCCATTGTAAATGTGACCACCACGTTAGAACCCTTAGGTTTTGTGGGATACCCGCAAACCGCATTCAAACAGATGTGTCCTTGACCCACATACCTACATTGAGAGAACACTAACTGGGAGCGCTTTCTAAGATTTCATTGCTGTGAAAGTGTATTGCTGTACTTCAAGTTATTTATTACAAATGTTTCTCTACTACAATTTGTAGAAGTCTTTGATTCCAATATCTGTATGAATTAGAAGATGAAAGATGCGATTTCAATATATCCAGTTGCGATAGTGAGCAATTTCCGGCCACCATATCTTTTTAAAATGACAATGCATGCTCCTGTAGCAGCCAGTAATGCAGTAGATGATTAAGTATTAAGCAATAACTGATATAGATCGAGAATTTGCCAATCTAAAAATTCAGCAATTTTTTGGAGGAAGGTTAAAAAACAAATTTTATTTAATCAGTTATGGGCAACGGAGAAATAATTTTGAAATATTTCTACGAGATCCACAACTTCAATACTTTTACTTGAAATTCTAATTTGGCTTCGTACATTGATTTTTGTATCAGGAAGCTCAATTGGTATAACCGATCCCGTGTTGTTAATATTTTCAAGCTGAATAAAAATCAATGCTCCTCTATCGACCTGGTACTAATCAATAGTAATATAACAAGGGCGAGACATACTTACCGATAATTTTGCACACGCCAAGAGTCGAGTGCTGGTTGCAATGAAAACTGTGCCGAGGGCTTGCCCGAGGGCAGTTTTCTAAGGGCAACCAGCACGATGACTCTTGGCACGGGCAAAATTATATGTAAGTGTGTTGTCCGCGTTTATATTTTGAAGATTATTACACAAAACCCGTATACGAATTATGATTTAAAATTGACCCCATCCAAGGGGTCGATAATCATCCCTAGGGAGCTTATCGCTTGGTAAGCAGTCCACGGACGCTTATCAGCTAATCAGTTCGGGATTGGTCGATTTTAAAAAAATTCATAATTCCCGTTGGATCATATTAACCATGTGACAGTTGTGTGTAATAATCCGCATAATCGACTGCCCTAAACGCCTAGTACTCGTACTATATAAGAATATGCGATTGGACAAACCTATAATCGTTCAAGATGTTGGAGAAAATAGGTTGACGTAGCATTATAACAGATAACCACCGCAAAAGAAGTTCCCATAATTACCAAAACGGTTTTTGAAAAGTCATTTAGAATTTATAATCAGAAGTGTTAATAAATAACGTTCTATGTTGCAAGATACTAATGTAATCATATGTACAATACCATACGTAAACTACCGTACTTTCAGTTCTGTATTAATACAATTGAATTACACCCTAATTGAAGTAGTATATGTGCTACAGCTTTAACGTGTTAAAATATTAAATGATACAAATATCAAATTAGAAAGTTTTAGAAACATACGGAAAAAGCATTTTTTTTCTGTACTCGGCTGCCAGTGAGCAAAAACTGAATGCCTGTGTAATGGACCAATTTTTGTCACCCTATATATTTCATACTTTGGTGTCTAACCATTATCCTACTAGTAAAAAAACTGAACCGTATATATGATGATGTATCAATTAGCTTAAAACGCATTTTTCCGCGAGTGCATTTTTGTGTGCGCCAACACAGCTGAATGCAAGCAGTGCGGTTATAAATAGAACAAAGCAAGCGGTGCGCGAGGGAAGACGCAGAGAGTGAGTTGCGTGCCCAGAAGCGACTAGTGCGTATCGCCTAAGCAACAAGGGACATTGCGTGAATTATAAGAGCTAACTTGGGGGAGCATCTCCGAGGTTCAGCTGCAGTTCATAGTCAGAGGTTGCTATTCAGGCTGCCGTTCGAGCTTCAAGGAAGCCAGTCGACTTAGCCAACATTCCGGACTGAAAACCAGGACCCCGTGCAAGGTTGCTTACTGTAATTCCACTTTACGAGTGAATGTACGGCCCAGGAAAAGTGGGAAAATCTAAAGCTAAGGCTAGGTGTGCGTACTTGCTGAATTTGCAGTATCAGAACAAGGCGTTACCTCATTCTGTGGAAGCATAGCTTCATCTGAATTCTAGAATTGCAACGAGCTAGCACCGCATTCAGCGAACTGGCGTGCGGCATTTAAACATTTCATGTAGAGTATGCATCGAGCTTGTGGACTATGTTGTTTTAGTATTAATAGCGCATATAACCTTTGTCGATTATTCTTTTTATATATTCCAATGCATACGTGTTTCTTTTACAGATTATATATCTTTTTAGGTAAAATGTTTGGTTTTATTGCTTGCAGTGTTTGCATGCACAATTTCAGCATTGTAGGCGACAACGAGCAGGGCAGTCAGAGCAATATTGACTTTTCCTTAGATCTCCTGAGAGGTAAATCGAGTTTTATGTTTCTACGACTATTTAAACTAGCACAGGGCAATATAAATTCATAATGCAGTAGAGCATAGGGCTAAGTAAAAAATCCGCATTACACCTGTGACGCAAATACCTAGCTATTTCATAATGCTGCAGGTCACTGTTATGGGAATGAGCATCGTTCTACTACCGATTTTAAAAGCCATTCAGGAGAACGCTCAGACAAAATGTTAAGAAATTTTAACCGCTACACAACAACATAACACAACTTTACAGTGCACCATCCCAATTATAAGGTTAAATATTCATACCCATGCGATATGATGTGATACGTATTTAAGAAAAATGCCACAATGGAGTGTTCCCAGAACTAAAATGAATTAACACTAAAAATTTTTGCATAGATCTAAAATAAGTACCTTAAAGCCTGAACAAGGAATCCCACAAAATAACCACCCAACTATAAAGACCTGCTTGTAATAACACAAAAGATTATCGCACTTGTAGTCGTTTCAATATTTGTGCAATAGAGTAGCTTTTATTTGAACAGCGCCCCCTGAGGTAGTTACGCTGAAGTTAAGACAACAAGGGTTCTTGGTTTATTTTAGGCAAACAGTTTTGGCCACGAGAGGAGAATCTCAAGCGCATATACCTTTGGAATTCTCTCAATTACTTCGAATACTCATAACGCTATTTATAGTCACTCTTATTCTATCGTTAGAGGTAAAATGTCCATAAGGAAAGGGTATAAGAAAGCTTTCAGTTATTAGTGACATTTAGAACTAAATTTAGGAGAAAAGGATTCAGGAGGTACTTGGGCCAATTCTGGCCAATAGTCAGACATTTCGTTATTAAGAGATCTATTCAAATGGATAACATTTTAAACAATCAGTCCTCGCTTCATTGTTATGTAACGAAATATCGCAATATAAATTGTCCACTGCCGGTTGTTAAAATATTTAAATAAAATCTTAAAAACTTTCTCCAGTTATTTTCAGTATTTCTTCTATTATAATAAGTAGTTCTTGTAGTTTAGAAAATTATTTTTAGATACTCATCATGGTTTTATTCTATATAACGAAATACTACAGGAAAACACCCTCGTTGAGTTTTAAGCCCATAACAAAAGGGTTCGAGTTTTCTTAAAACATTTTCGCATTCCTCCACATTTCTTCTGAAGACTGCAACTCGCACTAAAGCAATAACAATGGCCATTAATAATACAAGCATTAATTTTCTAAAATTGCAACTTCGGGATGCCTCCAGAGCGACGTCGGCCAATTCAGCCCTAGATGAATAATTAGTTGCAGTCTCGTGGCTGCGCTTCTTACAACTATAGGCGTGTTTGCACAATTCGAGCAGACGGCAGTTCCTGACATATTTGAGTTCCAAACGCGAATTTATAGCTTGCTTGCTTGAAGTTCAGCTAGTTTAAAAAGTACTTAACCTTAATCAAACAAAACAAAACTTCGACAGCATTATTGTTCGAGTGCTACCTCATCTGTTTTCTATGACGATAAATCTAAACTTTAATGGGAGTTTTAATGGCTTTTATTTTATCAGCGCCGAGATTTATAGAAAACTTCCGCTCTTCGAAACTTATTTAAGAATCCGCTAATGGAATACACATGCAGTTTTGCAATAGTGGGGGTGTCCTCGCAGTCTTCCAGGTATTGACTTGGAATGTTCCGTGTAAATTTAAGGAGTCAGAGAGGCACAATTATATTGCCTCGATTTACAAACTTTAAAAAGTAGTACCTGCAATGTAACAATGCTTTAAAACTATTAATACTTAGGTCTTCTCTATGTACAGTTTACTATAATATAAATTTTAAAAATGCCATGGCAGCGAGAATCTGTTCACATTTCGATGGCGCCAACTGTATTTCTGTAGTCTACTGCCAAATCAACGCACTTGGCCCAACGGTGCCTCAGCTTCATAATTCCCACCTAATAGAAATCCGCGCTTTGGCCCGCTAACCATGAAGACTGTGATCGTCCCTGAAATGCGTACTTGACAAAGCAATACTATTATCATTCACAGATTTCAAAACAAAGTAATAGCACATCGTTGATAGATCATAGAATGTTAAAATCTCTATCAAAACCTGGAAACTGTAACTGTGGTTAAGGAAATCTAGAGCTTTGCTAAAAGTTATAGGAACAAACTCCATCAACATGGCAACGTCGAAGCAATCTGATTCTTGGACTACACAGTGATAGTACGAAGCCTAAAAGGATCTCAACCCGTCGATTTAGTGTAAATGACAGTCATACTCAAAACAAGTACAGTGTTGCACAAGAATAACTTTATGTTGGAAACTAAAGAAATCCAAAAAGTGAACTATTGGATTACATTTTTATTCGACATTTTAAGTTATTAACAAACTGTATTTTTCTTAATACTAGATTGTAAGTCAGAAAACCCACATGTTTTTAATTTTAAAAAGTGTAAATATCGTCATAGTTGCAGACTAGGTTGCCGATCTATTGTTAAAAATATCAATTTAAATTATTATATTTGGATTACTTGAAACAACTTTTTGGCTTCGCCTAATTGTTTCGCCAGTTATCCAATTATTTCAGGCTTAACCTGTATATTTTTAGTTAAATTATAAATCCTTTGCATTTCAAATTCGTAAATTTTCCAAAGCAGCTTATTTGGTACCTGCATCAAGTTCCTTTCGTTTGCGCGATGCCCTCTCGACCCGCGATATCTCTTATCAGAGTGCGAGTCTTCTTTTGGGCACGAAATTTTCGTCCGAAGCACTTGCTGTCTTAACCTAAGCCCGCCGTCATCGGCGCGGCTAAGGCTTGATTTTAATTAAGTCAAATTACGTGCGCTCAATTAATCTAATGAGCAATGTATGTTTCCTACGGCTGACAATGATCAGGTACGATGGCGCTTTTCTGTTTTGTTATTCGCATAGTAATTACATTTTTTCTTAGCTCTTAATTACCAATTTCAACCACGAGTTTATCTCGGAGGCCAAGGCGCTTGCCTTATCGCATTTTTGACACCTGCTGGGTTCGGCGCATTTGCTGCCTTTTTGAGGATGCTTCCGCAGCAATTTTCAGTGCATCCACGGAGTTCACGTCCAACTTATGTTTCAAGGTTAGTTAGTGCTACTCCCGGAATTAAATTTCAACTTATCTTCAATACCTGGATTTTACATTTATACATTTTAAACCCGTAGTTATTTGGAATTTAAATTCACTCGCTCCGCAATTATTAACATGTAATGTTCAATTTCATACATGCTCTTGTTCTAATATTTAAATTTTTATGCTTATATTTAATTATGCTCAGTATTTAAAGTTGCAATTGTGATGTATTTCGACCCTCTGTAAAAGGTACAGTCACGCTTTTTTTTATTTTCAATAGCCTAACAGACGGTTTTATTAAATGACTGTGATAAGCTTATTCCACAAATAATTTGTTGGTAAAGTTATTAAAATAACCTGAAAGGGGTTTTTGATTTTATGCGTGTCGCAACCTTCAGTTAACGTACACAACTTTATTATCATATTATTTGCATTTTAATTATCCTGATTATTTACTACTGACACTTCAAGACTTTTTATTATCTATTAATTAAACGTTAGTCACTTGCAGTTTATTTCCTCTTATTATTTAAAATCTTTCGATTTCTGGCGCCCATTTCCATTTCCTTTTCTTTTTTGAAGATATTCCAGGGTACACAGCTGATGATTTGAACCTACGATCCAAGGCCTCCGAAATTTGAGTTAGCTAGAGCCATCGTGGTGAGTAAAGAGTTTTCAGAGCTGCTGTGGTGTATAAACTGTAGTGGGGTTGATCTGCGATTTTTACTACCATCGATCAATTTTATTAATTAATCGCAGGTCGGCTTCTTTATTGTTTCATACTAATGAATGGTTATTGAAGTTAGCAAAGAGCAATTTATAATTAATAAAGTACATAATTAGAAGAAACTATAAGATAGTCTGAAACAATATGAAAGTCATAAGCTGAATTAATACTTAAATAAGTTACTTGGAATTTGTCAGATTAATTAAGAAAATGTACTGTATGTAGTAAAAAGTAATCCAGCACGTTAGTTTAAAACATTATGTTTAAAATTGAAAATTGCTATAGTAAAAATTATTATTAGATAACTACTGATTTCGAGTTTTCAAAAGTTAGACATAATTATTTTGTATTGAAAATAAATTATTAAATAAACCCTTTTATAATCAAAGTGTAATAATGGAATGATATACAAGGTTGCAAAGGACTAAATTAAGTAAAAAATGGAATAAACGAGAATTTAAAAAAACTGAGATGGGCTTTAACGTGAAGAAGGGGGCCATACAGTTAATAACGGAAGAACTACGAATATTGGAATTGGTGAGATGAGTCCGTACTAATTGGGTTGACTGGAGGAGCTGTGGTGTGAATTTCTGTCAATACGCAGATACCTGTAAATAATTTGAATGGGTGTGCTGGCACTTACTTATTAATGGATTAATTATAACCTGGAACGGGAATTGCTGGTTCGAGTTCGTCCGGTTCGCTGTAGAGGACATCTGTGAATTGAATTTTCATTGGGCTTGCTGTCACAAATTTATTATGCGGATCGGTGTTTATGGAATGGAATAGAAGGATTGGATACCATGTTGGTTGCTGTAAAGATTTGCAGTTGTATGTAACAAAGGATCTATCATCTAGGAGAGCTGGTTGACTTTTGGAGTAGTAGCGTGACACTTTGGAGGTGTTTGGTTCATTGTAACACTGTTGATTCTAATTGAAGTAAGGTTCCTGGTTGAAGATTCAAATACATGTGGCAACATAGGTTGGCTATATTTGTGCTGTTTTGCTACAGGAGAATTGGATCCATTTTAAAATGGAAGATATACAGGTAGTATTAACAGTGGAATAATCAATTACTTACAAAAATACTTACTCTTTTCAACATATTGCAACTGATTTGTGTTAATTAAATATAAATTCAGTGTCAATATTAGTAAGTTAACAGTGACAATTGAAAGAATTAAAGTTATTCTGAAATAACTTGTCAACAACCAAACATTTTTATACAATAACTTTGATAGAATTTTCTAAAGCAAGTACCCACCTGAGATGGGATGTTTTGTTATAAACTAAGCTAGCCAAGTCAAAGAAATAAAATAAAATATTAGGGCAAATATTTTATTTTAAGTATTTTGAAGTGAATGAATAACAGTAATTTAGCAGTCTATTAGAGATTAATATATTTTCTTATATAGTAAAGTCAATACTATATCAAAATATATACAGTGCTCTAACAACTTAGCGCACTCACTATTGGGATCTAACTTTTTATGTGTTTTATAGATTAGTACACAGACCAACCTACGCATTTAAGTGATATTTAGAATGAATAAACATATGAATGTATAACAACGCTATTTTATAATAAAATAAAAGAATAATTCAAATATTTCTCGTATTTGTCAAAGTCTCGTGGTTCTCCTGACCATAATAGAATCTTTTCTAAAAATTTAGAAGTTGCTTACATTAAATTTGAGAACTTAACTGTTTCTTACTAAATATGGATCATCATTTCGCAAATTTAACCCGTGAGCAGTGTGCGACGATTGTTACTTTAGTTGAAGAAGGTTATAGTCAACGGTGTATAGCTGAAAGGGTAAACTACAATCGGTCTTCGGTATCACAACTGTTACAACAATACAGAATTACTGGAAATCATTCTAGTAGGCAAGGAGAAGGTAGAAATCGTGCTACAACTGCAGTTCACAACCTACCGTAAGCTGGAAGTCCAACTGAGGTGTTGTATGTACAACTGTGAAGGTAGGACACGAGTATACAGACGACATATTAAACGTCACGTTATGCGTTTTTGACATTGTACCGAATCTATGTCGCTGTTTGTTATAAACAATTGATTTTTATATCTGTTCAAACACCGTCATGTTATAGTACAAGTAAGGTTCTCGTGTATGTACTGTTTCGAGATCAGATTCGTCGTTTTGCTTTGTTGTTGCAGGTTGTTTAATTTGGCAACTATCCTTATAGCTTGTGATATGGTCTAAAACATTCACAACTCCACACGATAGCAAAAAGCTCTTTCTCAATAGTTGAGTAGTTTATTGCGGATGGATTTAGCGTTCTGGATGCATATGAAATTAGATGATTATTTTGAGAGATAACATCACCCACAGCATAGTTAGATGCGTCTGTCATCAATTCGAAAGGTTTGTCAAAGTCTGGGTAGGCTAATACTGGAAGTTAGTATACTTATACATGTATTGAAACATTCAATAAATTTTGGCTTGGTTAATTTAGCAAAATTCTGTGGAAATTTAGGGTAACAACCTAACAAACCGAGAAACGATTTAATTTCCTTTTGTGTACGTGGAATGGAAAATTTTCTGATAGCTTCTATTTTGTTTTGTTTGGTTTCATACCATCTGGTATCACTACATGTCCTAAATATTCTCCTTTTTTCTGTAATAATTCGCATTTATCTAATTGAACTTTTAGTTGTGCTTCGCGTAAATTGGAAAATACCAATTTTTAGCTTTGAACATGTCCTTCCAAACTTCTACTAAAAATAATGAAGTCGTATATATAAACCATACATATTTTATTTTCTAGGTCTTTTAGAACTTTGTCCATCACTCTCTGAAATGTCGATGGGGCTTTCTAATCAATACGGGACCCTTAAATAGTTAAAATGTCAATTTTCGAGGTTAAACGCGGTCTTTTCAAGAGAACATTTGCTCAGTTCCATCTGGTGAAACCCGCTAGCTAAATCAAGAGTGCTAAAATATTGAGCTCTACCTAATATACCAGAATATATTTAATATTAGGGAGGGGGTACCTATCGTCAATTGTTTTTTCGTTAATTTTGCAATATTCCACGACTAGGCTACATTTTTTTCCCCGATGCGTCCATTTTTTTCGGCACTATCCAAATAGGAGACGACCACTGGCTAAAAGATGTCCTGATGGTTCCTTTTTCTAACATATCTTAAATTTGCAGTTGCACTTCTTGTTTATGCTCGTATGGGTATCTACATGACTTGGTGTGTACCGGTATTTCGTCTGTGGTTTATATTGCGTGCTTAATTTTAGAGGTAAGAGTTAATTTATCGCTGGTTTACGACAAATATCTGAAAATTGGATACGATTCATAATAGCAATTTTTTCTTCTTGATTCATGTGATCGGTACATATTAGGTCTTTTATGCTACTTTTGTCAGTTTAGGGGTTTGTTTTTTTTTTCGCAAGGATTAGTAATGTAATAATGGTTCAAATCGAACTGTTGATATAGCTTCGCCTAATGTTACTGAGATTATTTTTCGCGTTGGATTTTGTATTTCTACGGGGGCATCATTTGTTTTTAGCAAAAGTGAAAACTTGTGGAATGAAAGGTTTGTCGATATTACATTCGTTAACTAAAATATCTCACGAATAATGTCTGATTTAGCTCCTTTATTCCTGCAACACACATCACTCTCCCATAGAATACTTCGCTGTTTTTCAATTTGAATAAAAGTTTGCGATCATTATTTCAGAAAAATTAAACAAAAGTGTTAATCAAATGTGTAAAAATGATGATATTTTCGTAACAAAAATAATCCTTAATTATTGAAACATAATACACGACGTGAAAAATTACCGGAGAAGGTGTTCAAAATGTCCCCCATGACTTCTTTCACATGCCACTAAACGATTCATGTACGATCTTCTTTCACGTGCCGGCATATCAGTGGTTATTTCATTACATGCTTGTTTAATGCGATTATTTAATACACCCAAGCTTGCAAAGGGTGTTTCGTAAGCTTTCTGCTTGATATAACCCCACAGAAAATAATCTAGGATGGTAAGGTCGGGACTACGGTGCGCCCAGGAATTTTCTGCACCTCATTTTAACTTCAAGGTTAAATCAAGATTGCTTGGAAAATGTATTTTCAGTTCTTAGCCGCCATGGAATTGGCACTGCTGCAGCACTTCAAGGAATAAGAGCTTTGAAACTTATTACTTAGTCACAGTTTCTTGATAATACTTCTGCAATTTGTTTAGTATTTTTATTATAGCATCGCTTTTTGTCTACTACGATATGCAAACAAGTATCGTAATTGCCTCAGAAGGAACGCAAAGTAAATAAAAGTAATTTTATACTTTTTATTTGATACTTAAGCATTTTAACGAACGTTTTATACAAAATTATCCCCTTAAATCCTAAATTGACTACAATGTACTGTACACTCTTCCCCGAAGTCCTTAAACTGAGAGTCTGGGAAATGCAAAACGGAATTTGGTTCAGGATCTACGATGAAGGGGTTGAAACTCCAAATTCGCGAAAAGTCTCTATTTTTCCGGCACGATGCGAAATAGATTCTCCACAACCGCGCACTATCCTACCGAGCGCGCCAATGAAATGATTTAATTGGAAAAACAGCTTTTTAAAAATAAACTTCACTTCGTAATTACAGTTATACTGTTTTTGCTTGCCATGTTAACTCTGTTACGAACTAGCAAACAATTAATCTACCGTTTTCCATAATCCGCAATGTGGCAATGAGATAACAATGATGTGTCTTATCAGCGCGGCGTTGTGTTCTTGATAAGCAGGTGCATGTAACCTGCTCTGTGATTATTCAAATTACACAGACGCTGGACTTATATTTACTAATATTTACGTAAAAATGTCAATCTCTAGGTCACGAGCGACCTCACGATGTGGTTCTAGAATTAATTTTATAACTTTATCCGACTTCGTGCAATTCCTTGTTATGGATTAAATATTAATATTTGTTTTATTTTCTGCGGCAAAACATTAAGAATGAACTATTAACGTATATATTATTGGACCGCTTAAAATTGCCTATGCTTTTGGACTTAAAAGTTACACGATTTAGAACACTCCAAAGTCTCTTTTTTGAAAAAGCAACTTGAGATATCTGATTGCTCTAGTTACCATGCACATAATGCACTCGTGCATTCAATCAGCAGCACTGCATAATTTTCCGAACTTGCCTTCGCATGCAGCTTGTGAAGTCGGAAATGTCAGGCCTTACTGCAGCAATAACTATTATTTTAATTTTCCTTCTAGTATTATTTCAATTTTCCATCGAACATTACTCCGATTAGAATGATAAAGTATCACGCATTCGTAGTTGCCATGCATGCTCCCGAGCACATTACTACTCATCTACAATACTTATTTTGTTATTAAAAGAACAACGAAGAACAAAACGTGGCACAGGATTGTGAATTTGCCTCGTGTTCTCAAACTCTATTTAAGTCAAACAGCTGAAATAGTTATGATAACAGTAATGAACAAGAAACAACCATACACTAAATTAAATACATTCCTCATCCATCTCGGTCTTTCGAGTTTCAGGTGATGCAGGTACTGTGTATGAAGTTGGAAACGGACAGCAATGCGAGCAAACTAAAATATATAATGCTCCCCCCACCCCCACCCCCTTCCTTTCAGCACAGAGCAATCGGGTCTACCTTTGGCTTATTTCGGTGTCTTAAATCAGATATGCCATAACAAGTTTTATAATAATAAACTTTGAACTGTGAACTCTACACTAACTCAAAAATTTCCTTAAAAATACTAAAATAAAAAAACTTTTAAAGGGACAACTAAGGAAACAGATTGGTGGTGGATAACATGAACATAGGCAGTTAAATGAGCTAGAATACAGTTTATGGGCTAAGTATGCGTTAGGCAGAAATAGACAGATACAGTGTGTTTGAATTATCATGTAACACCCAGGCAGCCAACACACCTTACTTGTGCACTTATTCCAGAAATATCTTGGTTACCTGGAAATTTTTTAAATAAATAGAGATCAAAAGTGTGACTATTTTTATTAGTAACGCCAATCAAATCACATAAGAAAGTTTAGGACTAACATCGTAATAATAACATAATATTTAAACAGAAATATACAACAGGAGCAAAACTATTGACAATGAAAATTGAAATAAATTAATGCAGTAGATATTAGAATGATTACCGCTTTCTTATTTACACACTGTAATCCGCACGACTCGAATATTCTTCCTGGCAAGTCCTCTTCGTTTTCTATGATTGTTTGGTACACATCGTTCTGTTTTGTACTCCATAAAAGGAAGTCCAACGGAGCAAGAGAGCGGAGAGCCAAAGATAATTTGCACCTCTTGTAATTACTTTGTTAGTAAAGCTTGGGTTTAAGTAATTTCGTACAGTTATATGACAATGGGATGGTGCTCCATCATTTTGGAACTACATCCGTTGCCTTATGTTAAGAGGGAAATCTTCCAAAAGTAGAGGCAAGTAATTTACTAAAAAATTGAAGTACACCTATGCTATGTTCAAATCATCCCCAGCAATCTGTATTTGATACCCTGCAGTATTAACAATTAATCAGAAATATTTAAAATATGTATTCCAATTATAATAATTATTAGAAAATCGGCAAAAGGGGATTGTGTTTATTAAAATCTAACATTGTAGAAAACATACTATTTTCTCATGTGCCTCAAACAATTTACTTTTTAAATTTGTGTACGAATTGCATCTGCTTATTTGATAGCCAATTCCTGTGAGAACGGTCGGCGATCTTGTTTAATTAGTTCCAGAGTTATGTTCCAATTGATACGCGTATGAGACAGACATTATTTTCGTTTTTCCGTTTTTGTAATAATTACAATTATTACAAAAACGGACAATTACAATAATTATTGTTATTGGAATACGCAGCAAGTACTGACCCTTAATTGTTAACACTACAGAGTATCAAAAAATATCATATCTTTTAACTGTTTTATTTAAGTTGCATTAATCATTTGAATTCAGAAAAACTAAATTGTATTGCATATTTCTCTGACCAATTCAGAGATGGTTTTAAGCCCATAACTTGGGTGTGTTTGCAGTGTAAAATATTTAACCAAGTCAATAAAGCACAGAGTTTGGATATTTTATGTAATTGCAAATGTAAACAATGATTAAAGTATTAAATGCATTGTAATGAGATACGAGAAGCAGTAATTAGTCGGATAAAAGCACGCGAAAGCAAAGCATATATAGGGTTTGAATTTGGTTTTTGAATAAAGTAATATAATTAAAACGATAGGTTTGTGCATATGTAAAGCCAGACTAAGCGAAAGTAATTGACACAAAAGGTTGTTATGTGCATATAAATGAGCGTAGTTATCAATGAAAGCAAAGGGCAGTGAAAATTGTGAGCAAGCTGAAGGGTAGATAAAGACAAGGATAATCTAGATAATTTGCAATCTTGATTGTAGGCAATAGAAGAGAAAAAATAGTGACGTGAAAATGGTGGACTCGGATACCAGTGTACTAAAATCAAAGTGCAAAAGAGCAGAGCAGTGACATTAAAAAAAAGTTTGTGAGTGCAACGCTAAAGAGCAATACTAGTTATAAAGCAAAGACAATAATTTAGATTTAAGAAAATTTTAGATTTTTAATTTATCTAATCAAAACTTTTCTATATGTGATTAAGATTATTAAAACTAATTTCCAATTAATAGTAGAAGATCACCGTATCTTAGCAACCTGATGTTTTTTTGTTATTAACTGGGAGAACAATTGAAAATAGAAATTAATGTAGCTTGTCGAATTTTTAATTGATGTTTGACAATAATAAACCACATAAAAAGTACCCAGTTTTATTTACCAAGTGTTCAACCAGCTGTGGGAGCGTTTGTGTTAAGTTCTGCAACGGAAAACTAAAAATGACCAATCTCATCTTCGAGTGGACATCGGCAGCCGAGCATCTAGAGTTTCCGATCTTCGACTACGACCAAATTATGCGTCGGAACCCAGAGGTTAGCAGTCGGGGACATCAGCGAGGTCTGCAAGAACGTCGCTGTCAACATCTGCGGCCAGGGAAACGGAGCCAGAGGCAGAAAATCAAACGGCGTCGCCCTACGAACAGTCTTCGAGCGTGGACGGCTAATTTTAAAAAGGTAGGAGTGCCTCCAATACGATATTAAACCTTGCTGAAGAGCCTTATCGCTTATCCGAGGGTCCAGCTACACCGTAATAGTACGTAAAAGCCTAGGTGTCATAAAATTTTGCGAAATTTGACAGAATCAAACATCATAAAGAAATGAAAGTTAGCGTGGATCCTACGTCATCCTATTAACAATAAAGGCGAGTTTAATTGTTGCCAAGCCGGAATATTCAAATTGTTTACCTGGCTCTTTCTCATATAATATCACGATTTTAAACGTTCAAATACACGTTGTACGCACAAACCATTTTGTGTTCATCTGTCAATTTACGAGGTTGTGAATTATCTACTAAGAACGAGCAAATAAGCTACGTTGGGACAAATAACCTAAAATTTGAGAATATAGTGAAATTCTCAACCTAACCCTGAGATAAGCAATTTTGTGTTGGCCGAAAGCTAGCGTAATAAGTATTGCAGTTAAATAAAATATTAAGAAAGGGTCATTCAACCGTTTTATTTGTGCAATTAATTATTACATTTCATTGTAACTAGTGTTAATTTACTAACAGGCAAAGTTGAGCACAATATAAAAATATAATCTGAGAATTGTGTATGGATTTGCCCTAAAATTTAACTTATATTAATTTTGTACCCAAAATAAGTAAACAATAAGCAGTTAATTGCATATTTAGAGGCACCGCAACGTGGAACTTTTACAACAGTTCATTACAGTATATGGGTCCTAGTTCTTTCAGCGAGACCAGTTGGATTTACCTATTATTTCTTGTCGAGCGAATAATGTAGTAAAATCAAATTCGGGCAATGAGAAGAATTACCTCGACGACTCGAAGATAAAAGTTTTAAATTACTCATTATGGCCAACGTACTCAACCACTATCGCTATGAAATTTGATATGCCAAGACAGGTTCTCTATCGTAGAAGAATTTAGAGGTAGAGTCGCATTCGATTTTATTTTGGGGGTTGCCCTTTGCAGTATGAACCACTACAGCGTTTGTATAGTTATACTACTCTCTTTATAGCTTTTTATTTTAGACCGATCGTGTAGGAGCTTATCTTAGTTCAGCAAGTCTTCGGATTCCAAGCCGAAGCTCTACACTGTAGCAGGCTGTCATCGACATGTACGAACAGTCCTGGAACCAGCCACAGGATTGAAATCGCAGATCCTAGCTTAACTTACCCCGAATCTCATTTAAGAAACTGGACAAAAAAGAAGAAGGAGAATAAGAGATGAAAGTTGAAGACGAAGAGGGACCTTCTCAGGAAATGGAGGTGGAGGGATCTCTGGAGCTGATGCCATTACTGTATCAATAAAAAATTCCTTCGAATCTTGCTCTACCACTACAAATAAGTCGACCAGAAATTTCCTTTGGTGGAACTGTCGAGTTTCTGGGTTGCGAATGGAAACGAAAAGACTTTTCACCAAAGCAAAAGGTTTGGAAACTGGGACCCCATAAAAAGATTCTTACAAAATATAACCGCTAAATGAGGAAAGTAAAACGATCCTCATTGAAATAATACTGCTATGGAGAAACATAAAATATCCATAAAGAAATTAAAATTTGCAAGCAGTGAATGGAAATTTTAGGCTTCTGATAATTAGCGATAAGGTTATATCGAAAGCAGATACGTGCATCGGGGTTGCCACTGTAATGTCAGGTACTCGGCAGGTAAAATTTAGAAAAGCAAGCTGACATCCAGCTGTACACCCCTAAACGAAAGATCGTAGAAATCGCCGGCTAGGCTGGGACATGCCTTGTCAAATGTACGGCTCTCTTAGGTACTGGACACACGTGGACTCCGTATACGAGATACAGAATCGCGGTCTGTTCAGACGCGGCGACTGTATGTGATACGCGGGCCTTCAGTCACTTGCGAGAACAATCCAGTGCAGTGCTGTTATGGCTGTTATTTGTTTCTGTCGAATTAGTCTGGATGTGCTGTATTCAAAGACAGGGATTGGGCTGTACTAAGCTAATAATTTTTTATTGTCAAATAATGTACGCTCCATAATCGTTGTATAGTAACGATCGCACTAGTTATTCGATTTAAATAGAAGTTGACGAAAATATGCTACGCATATGATATGATATCGCATGTTTCGGCTCGCAAAAGTATTCCTGTCTGAACTGCTCCATATGCTCTAAAGCCCTTGACATACGTGGATTCTGTATGTCAGGTACCGGTATCCCAGACACAGAAAATACACGCGTTCAAATGGAGCTGTTCACATGGCATTCAGCGACGCATAGAGTATTGCGCTGCAGAATTTCGGTATTTGTCCTTTTCGGCCGCCGGCGACAAATTCTGCATCTCGGATACCGAGTTACCGTTAGAGCATATGGAGCTGTTCAGACATGCCTACTTTTGCGAGGCAGAACACACGATATCATAACATAGTCCTAGCAGATTTTCTTCAACTTGTATTTAAATGAAATAAAACAGTGCGTTCGTTACTATACAAAGATCATGGAGCGTACATAATTTGACAATTAAAAATCAATTAGCTTAGTAGAGCCCAGTCCCCCGTGTTGGGATATATATTCTTAATCGTTACTTAATCGTTCCCTAATTTCTTGTATGTTCTGTTGTAATCGATGCTCTATTGCCTTAATGTCAAGTTTTATGTAGACTTTTCTTCTCTAAGCTTTCCCTTCTTTCTGTACTTTGTGCTTTCGATCTAGTTTGAACACTTTCCACTTTAATTAATATGGACTTTTAATAATTAAAAGTTGCAGAATAAATAAATTTAGGGAAGTACTATTATCCCCACTTATATTATAGTTATTTGAAAATAAACAAGTTTTACATTTACCAAGCCGTTATTTATTTAATTACTGCTATGGATAACCACCAATCCTCATACGATCTACTAAAATCACATACAATTTCCCCCTTGATTCTACTTAATTAATATTTCCCCCATTTTGTATTGACAAAAATAGATATTATGCTATATGAGCAAGTATTAAACAATATGAATTAAGTAGTTAAAATGTTTCATTCTCCCCAATCATGATCTCTTATTATGTACAATGTTTTTATTGTTTATACTTCCCATTCTGATTTCTCTCCATAGCAATATATGGCTCTCAATCGAAGTAAACGTTGGCCATTTCATTTGACACCATATGCGGTCCGTTATTTATTACTTTATTGTTCATTGAAACGTTAAACAGTGTTTAACATGAACGCGTCCTCGAATGTTAAGATACATTTAACATGCATCCACTTATTTAACATGCATGCACTATAGCAACATCACATATATTCATGATAGTCCGATTTCGATTTAGCAGTTTTTAGTAATTATTATTGATTCAAAATTATTGCCTCAATGAACAATAAGCTAATGAACGCATAAACTCTTGCTCTTGCAAACGTGCACAAGAAAGACCAAATAAATCTGCTAGTGCAGGAATGTACCGCGATGACCA